>VXBC01005078.1:1074-82281 GCA_013399945.1 Ploceus nigricollis | reverse complement strand
TGATTCTCAACTTTCTCAGTTGCTCTTGGGGGTAGTTCCTGCAGCCCTGTTGGCTTTCAAGAGTGGCTTTTTAACATTTCCACTAGTCACTAGTGTGATAGGAAATATTTGTTAATTGCTTCCAGAGAGAGACTGTCCAAAACACAGTCAGAGCCTCTCCTACACAGAGGTTCACACTTCAGTTTTTGTTTTGAGTTTCAGGTTTTATTTTCTGTCAAGTATTAAATCTGGATCATTGTTCAAGTCCTGCTTTCTTTGGGCTGTTTCAGGCAGGTCCCTAAATCCTGCTGATACAAACTCTTAGCTGCTGGCTGATTCTCTGCTATCAACTTTAACATAATTGTCTGTCTTGTTAATAAGAGCTCCCACCTCTCCTCTGCGGGTGAATTGGGGAAGGAGAGTGTTCTTCTGAGCAAATCCACTTTTGCAGTCTGTGTAGTGCTTTTTGTTGATTTGGTAAAGGGGAACAATTCTCTGATGAGGGCTATGGAAGGTGCTTCCATTGGAAAATATTCCTTCCTGTTCAAGTGACATAACAGGGCTGCTGGAAAGAGGGTGTACAGACTGGTTCAGGAGGGGTGTGGGGTGGTGGAGGCAAATCTGAGACCCCTTTTGTCCTCCTTTATGCCCTGTTTTCCAGCCTTGTCTAAATTCTGGCTCTAGGCCTTCTAGCAGAATTCACGTGGCTGAAGTGCCCACCTACAGCAAATTGTCCTGCCATTATTTCAGCAGTCCTGTTCATATCCTGTGTCACTTGAGCACAGGAAGCCAGCAGAACACAGAGCCTGCAGGCACCACAACCTGCTTCTTTTTGGCCTAGAGGATCTCCAGAGGTTCCTTCCACCCCCAGCCACCCTGTGGCTCTGTGATCCCGATGTGCTGTGCAGACACAGCCCTGCCTGGCACCATCTCCCAGGCAGTGTCTGTCATCTTGTGGTGTCTGAAGGGGGTGGCAGGAAAACAGAGAGTGACAGCAGCACCAGCAGAGGGAGAGGTCCCTGAAAGCATGTTGTGCACTAAGCATTTTTGATGGTAAAATAGCCCCAGGCTTTGGTTTGCCACCACGTGGGGTATTAGCAGGCTCTTGATCTGGGCATCCAAAAAAGAAGGTGCAGCTGAAATGGCTTCAGTTTCCTTGTCTCTCCCTCTCACCCACCCTCCTACATCTTTGTGAAAGTGGGAAGCAGTGGGTGTGGAGTAAGAACACTTGTGACATTTAAGGGAAACTGCTACTCTCTCCTCAGTCCCACCTCAACAAGCTGCTGGCATTACACAGGGTCAGAAAATCGTGGAAGTGGATCCCTCTCCAGGCAAAGCCATCGTGTGACCCTCTCTTGCAATGGCTGTGGGAGGGGATGGGGACCTGTCCTTGGGTGGCTGTTCTGGACAGAGACAGGGGGAGAGAGCCAGGCTAGGCGTGTCCAAGCTTGACCTTGTTAGAGTTGGATTTTTGTTGCTTTTGTGTCTCTTAAACGCTGAAGTGCGAGGAAGAGCCAGATGGGTTTGTTGAAACCTGTAATGTGGATTGCTGCTGAAGCAAAGGGCTGGTGAATATCTTCCAAAAGCAGTGGGGTGCCTGGTGGTGCAAGACTTTGTCAGCACGTCTGATTTATTGGTGTGGTTGCAGGCAAAGCTGAGCCCTTGCTTTGGAGAAACAAGTGTACAAAGGTTCAAACGTGCCCTTTTCAAATCCCAGTTTTGATGTTCAAGATCAAAGCCTGTGTTTTGTGATTGCTTCCTTCAGCCACAGCAGACTAATCTCTGGTTTGCTCTTGTGTTAAGCAGTTCCTTTTTTTAACACTACCCCTAGAAATACACACTTCAACACGGGTCTATAAAGTGCAAGGAGCGTTTCCAATTGCTTGTGTGCACCTGTAAATCTGATGGGAAATCTCACTGTCCCCACTTAGAAACCTGCAGTACATGAGGAATGGAAATTGAGAAATGGGAATATCCCTGTCTCTCTTCATTAGGACACTGTAATGAGCTCTTAAAAGCGCTGGCCCTTGCAGCATGGTCCGGACTCTGTGTTTTTCCTTGGAAGGCGGGAGGGCAGCCCCCGGAGCTGGCTCTGCCTGGGCTGTTCCCGCTGGGGCAGCTCTGCTCAGGCTGCCTTCCTGTTCTCGGAGGCTTTTACCGCGGCAGGAGAGCGCCTGAGCGCTGTGCCCGGGGCCGTGCCCTGCGGAGCTGCCAGGCTGGGATCCCCGCATGCCACGGGCTCGGTTCTGCATCCCCCGCCGGGGAGGACTCCCCGGTTTGTCCCTCCCTGGCGGTGCAGGGTGCCGGAGGCTGGGTTGTCGTTCCCGTAGTCCCGCAGCCCTGGCGGCGGCCGGGCGGTGCGGAGGCAGCAGCCCGGGCGCTTTGGGGAGCGGCTGCGGTGTCGGACCGCGGAGCCCCGGGCGGCAGCGCAGCCCCCGGAGCGGGGCTGTGGGAGGAGGGTGGGTCCCGAGCCCCAGCCGGGCCGGAAGGGGCTTTGCCGCTGATGCCGCGAGGCTTTCGGAGTCGCAGCATCGCTCGCAGCCGCACGGATGCAGCCGCACCAGGGCAGAGCCGCCCCCGGGGCTCGGGCTGCGCCCGGCCCGGCGGGGTTCGGGTGCCGCAAGGACGAGCCCGGCAGGCAGGTCCGGCCCGTGCCGCTGCCGCCCGTGCAGCAGAACCTGAACTACTACCCGCAGATCTTCTGGGTGGACGGCTGTGCCGAGGCAGGGGCTCCCTGCCCCCCGGCTGCCCCCCCGGCTCCTTTCCCACCGCCCGTCCCCGACCGGAGCACAAAGCCACGGAACGACAGGGACAGGAGAAGTGTCGGCTTCCTCGTGGTGTTCCTGCTGATCCTGGTGGCCTTCACTGGAGTGGGGCTGAGCATATTTAAGATTTTTCACCTGGAGAAGGAAGTGGATGAACTCAGAGAGGTGAGGTCTGCCTGGCCGGGCGCAGGTCCCTGGGGAAACGGGAGAAAAGAGCTCCTGGGATGGTGCCTGAGGATGGTGGCATTTCGGTGGCTGCTGTGACAGAGGGAGCCCGTGAGGGACTGCTCGGTTGGTGACTGGTTTATCAGGATATCTCTGCGCTCCTGAGCGCTGCCAGCTCTCTCCCTATTTCTTAGCACTTTGCAGCTCCCCATGGAGTTAATCCCCAGACTGAGCCACTGTCACAGGCAGTCCCTGGCTGCTCATGCTCTCAGGCTAAGCCACTGTCCCTCTTCTCTCTTGCCAGTCTGCCAGCGCTGAGCACATCCCTCCAGCCTCTGAGAAACTCACAGGTGAGTCCGGGCCTGCAGGAGGAGCCCAGTGAAATTGAAACTTTCCACAAGAACCTGCCAATTTGTCTGGATTTCATTTANTTTTTTCCCCTTGAGAATTTTATTAATTAGAAAATTTATTTTCAAATTTGTTCTGAAAATGAATAATAAAAAATTTTGAAATAGCAAAATTCTTGGGAAAGGGAGTTCCTGGTTCTCATCAACTCCTATGCCAATATATTTTCCCCTTTAGGGGAAGGGGAGCCCTCATTTGAACTGGATGCCCAGTGCTCTGCTCACAGGCTTCTTTAGCAGAGGCTGAACATAAATAATAAACCTGAATTTCTTGAGGGGGCTGGATAAAGAAATAGAAACAGGGAAATAGTGTAAAGGAGAAGGGGGAGCAGAGAGGAAAATTTAACTGGCTTGAGAAAAGAAAAGGCTGCTTCTGAAATTAGAGAAGATGAAGTAGATGTTGAGGAAAAGTGAAGGGATGGAGTGGGATGGGCTCCAAATACGGAGCCACGGGAATGGGCCCATCTCTCCAAAGGGAACTCAGCCCTGCAGGGCAGGCAGAGCTTTCCCAGCTGTGCTCTCCCCTCCTGAGGACAGCTGCACTTCCTGCCTGGCCAGCAGGATGGATGGTTTGCAGGGCCTCAGGTGTCCCCCCTGCTCTCTGGGCTGACTCCTCCGTGGAGCTCGTGGCCAATGTCTCCCCTCTCTTTGTGCAGGGCAGAGGAAGGAGGCGAGGAGGGCAGCCCATGTGACAGGTACGTGCTGGGGGAGCAGGGCTGGGCAGCTGGGATGGGCTCAGAGGGTGCCATGGCAGTGGGATGGGCTCAGAGGGTGCCATGGCTGGAGTTATGAGGAGCCACCCCACAGAGGTTTGCTGTCCTCCCCGGGTGACACATCTGCTCTGACAGTGGAAATTTGCTCCGTAGATAAAACCCTCCCCCTCACTTATGCTTCTCAGTGAGGCTGGTTTTGGCTTGGTTTTTGGGGTGTGCAGGGCAGGAGCTGGCACTGGGGCTGGCACTGGTGAGGGGTGAGGCCCGGGAGGATTTTCCACGCTGCAGCCAAGGCTTGGAGAACGGCTGCCTTGTGCTGTGGGGTGTGACCTGAGCAAAACCCACCCAACCTAATGTGCTTCCTACCCCTTTTTTTGGTCTTGTTTTGGCTTCCAGGCAACCCAGCCCAGCAGGACCTGCCTCTGGAGTGGGAGCCCACCTCTGGCCATGCCTACACCAGTGGCATCCAGTACCACAACCGGGGGCTGCAGGTCAGCGAGCCGGGGCTGTACTTCGTGTACTCCAAGGTCCTGTTCCGCGGCAGCGCCTGTGACAGCCAGCTCCTGTCCCACGTGGTGTACAAGAGGAACCCGGCCTCCCCGGGCAGCCTCGTGCTCATGGAGGACAAAGCCACCAACTTCTGCACGGGCCAGAGGATGTGGGCCCGCAGCAGCTACCTGGGGGCTCTCTTCAAGCTCAGGAAGATGGACAGCTTGCACGTCAACGTCTCCAAAATCGCCCTGGTGAACTTTGAGGAATCCAAGACTTTCTTTGGTTTGTTTAAGCTTTGAAATGGAGCGTGGCTGGCAGCCCCTTCACACACACACCCACATGGATGTGTGAGGGCTGAGTCCTGCCTGGGCACCACAAAACCCACCCAGACAAAAACCATGTTTGGGCTTCAGCATGAGGGGATCCAAGCAACTGGGAAAGGCTTGAAAGCAGACACCTAGACAGCACCAGGCTGTGCTGCATAAGCCTGAACAGAATTGCACATATTCTCCTCATAAAAACCCCAACAAACTCAGAAAGAGGCGTGCTGAAGACCCTGCTGGAGCTCACTACTTGCTGCCTGAGAAGATGGTGGGACCTGCTGCTCCCCGGGGTGTCACAGCCCTGGTGGGGACAGCTGGGGGGTGTTAAGGAGGTATCTGGGTCGTGCCACGACACCACAGATGAGCAGTGTGAACAACTGCTCCCCCTGAGCCATGGCTGGCACTGCCCAGCACTGGGACTGCTGTACCACAGGCACCTCCTGCTATCTGGGCTGGGCTAGGTGCTGTGTTCATTTTGTGTTAAGCTATGGACCGTTCCCACCCCAGAAAATGCTCCCCAACCACTTTATTTAACTCATCCCAACTGCCTTGCAGGGAACATGCCAGGAGCAGCAGTGCCCTGAGGGATGTCCCAGAAGTGGCAGCGTGACCACGCCGTGGTGGTGGGGATGGTGGGGTGGCCACGGGCTCTGCTGGTGCAATCTAAGCAACACAGCAGTGCAGGGCAGGGGGGCTTGAGGTGAAAGCAGCATCTTGAGCCCCCCTCCTGCCCTTTCAGCACAGGAGGGTTCTCCATGGAGGCCTGGTCTGCCACCCCTTTCCTGATGCAGGTGGTGACATGCTGGAACCTGGCTAGGCCCCTTGCCATGAGATGTTCTCTCCTGAGAAAAACACAGATGGTAAATATATATTTTTCTAGTGAGTGCTGCTGTCCTCCCCTCATTTGGTGCAATGGGCTGGGCCATGGCCAAAGCATTGCAAGGCCTCTGTGATCAGGGGGGTCAGTGCCTCATCCCTTCTCCAGCAGTGTGGCAGAAATCTGGGAGCCTCATCCCTCTTTGCTGCCTGCTTGGCACTGCACAGGGCCCTTTCCACGAGGCTTTGGAGCTCCAGCACTGAAACATCAGGATCTGGGGCCTGGGAAGGTGTGCTGTGGGCAGCACAGAGCAGGCAGCCCACGCCCACGTTGGCCATCAGGAAGGGGCTGATCTCAAAGCACAGTTTAGAGCTGGAGAGGAGCCAGGCACTGGTGGCTGAGCAGAAGTGCTGCTGTGTGTCCCCAAAGGTTGAAATGAGGACCCCTGACTCAGGGAAGAATGATGTCTAGCTCCAGATCAGAAGGCTGAAGGATTGCTTTACTAAACTATACTATATTACATTAATATACTATTTTAAAGAGATACTATGCTATACTACATACTTACTATATCATACTCACTTCCTTACTAACTATCACTAACTAACTAAACCTGTGACTCTCTGCTGAGAGTCCTGAACACAGCTGGGTCCAATTGGTCCATGAATCCAAATCCAAACAACCATCACCAGAATCCAATCAAGCAATCACCTCAGGTAAACAATCTCCAAACACATTCCACATGAGGAAAACACAGGAGCAGAGATAAGAATTGTTTTCTCTTCCTCTCTCTGTGCTTCTCCAGGAAAAATCCTGAGAGGGAGAACTATGTCCCTCTGTTGAGAGAATGTGAAGGCCACACCACCTGTGTGACCTCTGGCCCCAGAAGCACTTCTCACAGAGTGGTCTGAAGGGCAGAGAAACAAAGTGGTGTAAAAAAAACCCCAAACCCTATTTGTTCATCCTGGTGCCAGCTCCACGGAGTTCTGATCCCGGGGTTGTCACTGCTCCTGCCACCAGGCAGGACACAAAGGCTGCAGCTGTTCCATCATCACCTCTGCCCGTGCCCCTGCCCTGCTGCAGCTCTGCTGTGGCTCTCAGTGAGTGTGGCTCCCCAGCAGCCTGCAGCATTTGTTTCCTTTGCCACGGTGCTGCTCTCAGCTCGGTGGCCTGTGGTTTGTGTTGTCTGCTTCAGAGAAGTTTATTTCTTCAAAACTTCTCAGTGATCTGGCTACTGCTATGGCCAGTGGGAGGGGGAAACTGCAGCCCTGCTCACATTGCTGGTATTTCCACTGCATTTCTCAGGGTGGAAAGCATCTCAAAAGGATGAAGTTCAGGGGTCTTCTGGCTTGACTTTTTCTCTGCACATATCAAAGGGTAAAACTGCACAGCACAGAGATGGAGCTGCTGCATCCAGACCTTTCCAGGAAAGGCTGGAAATTGCTGTCCTCTTCTGGTTGCTCTTTGGGCTGTGCTGCTCTCCTGGTGATGGGACATCTAAGTGGGGAGTGGGAAGCTCTTTGTACAGCTGTCTCTGTAGCCAAACCAGCCAAGCACTTCAGGTCCTTCCCTTTTTACTGGGGAGCAGCCTGGAGAGAGGCAGGGCATTCCTGGCCCACAGGAAACCTGCCCTGAGGTTCCTCTGCCTGCTGGCACGGGGTTGGAAGGGCTGGAAGGATCCCAAAGGCTTCTCTAGGTCACCCCACAGTAACCCATGCAGGCTGTGGCTGCAGTCAGCTCTGGGGCAGAGCTTTGGCCCCTGGGAGGGGACGGGATCTGTCCTTACCTGAAATGCCAAGGGCACCCCAGAGCTGCACCTTTCAGAGGCAGGGGCACAGTGGGGTGGGCAGTGTTGTTATAAACAGTGCTGGGCCTCCTGAGGTGGGCAGAGCTGGTGCAGGACCAAGCTGGGGCTCCCAGGCTTGCTCCTGGATCAGGGGCACAGCTGCCAGCAGGATGTGGGACGTGGTTCTGCTCTGTGATCCCTCCCTCAAACATCCCCTGGAGTGCCCAGAGCAAAGCCATGCTGAGCTCCTGGGCTCTGGCTGCACACTGGGAGTGAGCTCATGGCAGGATTGGACCATTTCAATTCACAGGCTGCTTGTGCCACACTGACTTTAATAAAGTCATCAGCTGATCCAGCAAATGAGCCGTTCATTTAAAGACATTTTTGCTAATTGTTACCATTAAATACTCAATGAGTGTTTAATGCTGACATTAGGCTCTCTCAGGCTGAGAGAGTTGGGGTTATTCAGCCTGGAGAAGTTTCCAGGGTGACCTCAGAGCCCCTTCCAGTGCCTCAAGGGGCTCCCAGGGAGCTGGAAAGGGACTCGTGAGAAGAGCACGGAGTGACAGGAAAAAGGGGAATGGCTTTAAACTGAAAGGGTGCAGGTTTAGATTGGACATTGGGAAGAAATTCTTCCCTATTAGGGTGATGAGGCCCTGGCACTGCCCAGAGGAGCTGTGGGTGCCCCATCCCTGGAAGAGCTCAAGGCCTGGTGGGATGGGACTTTGAGCAACCTGGTCTAGCAGGAGGGGTCCCTGACATAAACTGGAGTTGTTGGAGCTAACTTTAGGCCAAACCATTCTGTGATTTTTAATAGCTCTTGGGCTGTACTTCAACATTTTTAAATAAAAATAAATTATTGAAATTTAATTGGAACTTACCAAGTAATTTGTTCTCTCCCCAGCAAGGGAAGGGTCTGTGCATGAGGAAGGATATCCCAGGTGCACCAGCAGGACTGACCATTGGGATGTTTGGGTTTTCCCTGCGCTGCAGGCCATGGTTGCAGTGCTCTGAGCTGACATCCTCTCCCTTGATGGAGCAGCCTGGGTCAGTGCCTCAGGGGTATCAGCACTATTTACAGGCTCCAGAGACACCCCCTCTGCAGAGAATGTGGCTGACAAGAAGTGAGGAGCCCAGATCATCTCCTGATCAGAGGTCTCTGGTCTGCTCCCTCCACCTGGCACACAGACAGCTCCTGTGGGCAGCTGAACCCTGCCCAGAGGATGCCCATGTGTTTGGATGTGCAGCTGCCCAAAGTGGGGCTCTGCATGGCAAATATTTATTCTGTTTTGTTCAGCACAGAGAGCTGCTTGGCAGAGATTTGGCCTCTCTTGTGGCTGATGTGCATTAGATCCTGTATCCTATTTACCTGAGACCAGGCTCCAGTGCCTTGCAAACCTTGTGTAGGCTCAGGATGGGCTGCAACCAAGGGGTTACATCACAGACTTCTTTTTTTAATCTCTTTTTACCTCCTTTTTCCCCCTGAAGCCAGCCTTGAGCTCTCTGAGTTTCTGTTACAACATCCTGTGTGGGGTCACTTCTTCCAGCCCAAGGAGCTGCACAGACTCTGGCACATCTTTACCAGGTTGGGAAGGAGTTTGTCTGGTGGTTAGAGACAGGAGGAAGGGAAGAGGGGTAGATTCAGATATTGCTTTTATTCTCCTAGTGCTCTGACACACGGGTGTATTACATCATGGCTACAGAAGTGGAATTTTAGGCATGACTAAGTGACTGAGGTTCAACGCAGCAGAGAGGAGGAGATGAGTAAAGACAGAGTAATTTTGCTGCAAGGTGAGGCAAGTTGCATGGGAATTTCTGGTTGATTTTAATGACAAAAAAAGGAAAAGAGGAAGAAGAAAAGCTCCACAGCTTGTTGCTGATTGATCTCTGGGGGTAATGAGGAGAGCCAGGTGCTCTGCTCCCTGCACATGGCCTGTCCCAGGAGCTGTGGGACTGCCCTGCCAAGCCAGCAGCAGCTGTGGGAACAGGCACAAAGGCTTTCTGCTCCAGGGACTCCCAGGTTTGACTGGAAACCAGCTGCTCATTCCTCTGGGTAGCAAAGAGACTCAAAGCTCCAGGTGGAATTTTAAACCACAACATGCTTCCCTCTCCCTCAGCTGCCTCCCCATTCCTCAGCACGGGCTGTGAGAGAATCAATTTCTCTCCCCCCTTACAAACCACCACAGATATTTTATTTTAACTGTCCCTCTCTCTTCTTCCCATATACCACAACCAGTTGCCTTCAACAACAGTTGACAAAGTCTCCCTGTCCAGATTTCTTTTGTTGTTGGGGATTCCTCTGGTCCCCCTGGTCAGGTCGTTCTTGGGGACAGAAAGCCAGCTGGTCACCTAATTCCCTGGGGCATTCACCTTGGACAGCTGCCCTGGCAGGTGAATAGCTGGCTTTTTGAGCCACCTGAATGGCTACCAGGACTGGACTGCATGTTCTCCTCAGCTCTGAGCAGGGACATGCATTTCCCCTGGTGCTTCTCACTCGTCACTCCTGTGAGGTTTATGTCAACACAGAGGCAAAATATGTCAGAGAAAAAGGCAGCAGAGAGGAACATTTGTGCTTCCTAATAAGATTTCTGCAAGAAGAAGAGATTTAAATTATCTGAGATTTAACTTTCATTACAGTCCTGAAAGAGAAATCCAAACCATGGAATATCAAGAATGCACAAAAGAGAATGCCATTTTCTCAGATTCCCTGCTTGATACCAGCAGTGAAGGCCCAGGAGGATTTCAGCACATTCAGCAGTTAAATCCCATTGCTGCACTTGGTTTGAGCCAGGGTGGGTTGGCTGACTGCTCTTTTTCCTTAAGCAGCAGATGGGAATGATAATTTTGCTTGAAATTCCCCCCTCACGTCCTGTGCAGACCCTGCTTGCTGTGCTGAGGAGGTGGCTCAAGTAAGGCTGTCGATGGAAAGAAGGGGATGGTAATTTCCTAATCCAGTTTGAACCATCCTGAGGTCCTGTCTCCCTGCCCTTGAAGAGTTTATTTTGTCACCACTTGCATTTTATTCTGCACGGGGGGGGTTAGTGACAAGACAGGCTGAGATCCATCTGCCAGTTGATCCATCCATGCCTCCAGAGCCCTCCAAGGCACAGATTAAACATGTTCCAGAGCTGGTGGGATTGCAGTTCCACAGGGGAAGTGCCAGGGCTGTGCACAGGATGCCTGCAAGGAGCAGAGCACCACCTGCACAGGTTCCTGCTGCCATCAGACTCTTTGCTGTGGGCTGCCGGTGTCCGTAGGTGGCACTGGGAGCTGCTGCCTCTGCTGAGTTTTTATCTTCTTTTTTGCCAGGGTTGGGATTAAATGTGTGAGATGGTATTTCTTGTTTGGACTCAGATGTTCATTAGTCCTTATCCAAGTTACAGTCTCACAAACCCTGAGCTCTACAGCACTTTACTCTAAGAAACTAAAAATGGAGCCCTATCTCTCTCTACAATTGGATAGTTTATCCTTTTAAGGCTAAACTATCCAATTAAGAAATGACACCCAAATTATTTTTACTTTTAACCCAATAACCAACCACCCGTGCCTCGCAATGGGGACTTTTTTATCCAATTACACAAAACCCCCCAAACCCATGGAGAAGAAGGTGCAGAAGAAGGACCAGCCTCTGCCCTAAAACCTCCATCATGCTTTATAGATATTACTATATTCTAGAGCCTTCAACTCTTAAGTTTCCCACCCTGTGATATTACACACGTCTATTCAAACTCCACACCCACAATCCCAGTTCTGTCATTCCATTTTGGAAGCCTTCTCCATGGCCTGAGGTCAATGCAGTGTTCTCTTGGGGGTCAGTGCCTGTCAGCACAGAAAGTCTCAAATTCTCAGCAGCCAGGGTTCCAACATGCCTCCAAGTGCTGATTCCTCTCTCTTGCAGGACATTACCTGAAAGTCCTGACCAGCATTTCAGCCAAAATTGTTCCACTCACTGCCATCCTTTATCTCTCTGCAGACAGAAGTAAGCAAATTCCCAGTCCTGGTGCTTGAAGGAAGCTGGGACATGCACTGAGGGGACAAAGCAAGAGAACGTGGGGACACGGTGGCAGCCACAAAGGGTGCCACGTTCAAGAGTGCTGCTAGGGACGTTGGGGCTGAAGGCAGAGCTGCCAGCAGCCATACAACCACTGAACTCTTTGAAAAAACCCCAAACCCTAAAATTGGCACTTGGCAGCAGCGCTTTGGTTTCAGCTGACTGCCTGGAAGCCCTGGGTTTGGGGGGCACTGAGGAGAAGCTGCCTGGCTTCCCGCAGTGCCTGTGGTGGGCTCATGCCCAGCGCCAGAAATGTGGGTGGAAATGGTGACATTGTCCCTCCCACCAGCCTGCAGCCACCGAGGGAGAGAGAGAATAATGTTCTAGCAATGATGTGGCTTAGAGAAAAGGAATTCATGATTTCTGTCTCAAACCCTTGTCTCTCCAGGAACACCACTTAGACAGCAAGTGTTGCTTCTTTGTACGGCCTTCTTTGGGAAACTGACCTTTTCTTGTCACCAAACTGCTCTCCTTTGTTTTCTTGCAACTCTTTTCTAGTGGTTTGTGCCCTCTGTAGTTCTGGTACCACTGTTGAACACTTTGCTTTTGCTCTCAGGGTGTGAAAACCTCGTGCAGAACCATTGAATCACCTGCTAGCAGAATCCATCACGTAACCGGTTCGGAAATTCAGCCTTTTTTTAACGACTTTTTACTCATCTCATTCTTTACTTCTAATTTCCTCTGTGACAAAAAGAAAAAAAAATAGCTACCCCTCCCCTGAAGACATACTTTTAAAAAGTGCTATTTCCTGTGGTCTCCAAGAGCACATTAAACACAGAAATGTGAAGCATCTCTGTTCTTTCTTGCTGAATGTAAAAGGGCTGGGCAGTGAGAATGCGTGGTGACTTCCAGCAAACCCTCAGCCTCACATGGAGCTGCTGGGTCAGCTGGGCAGGGTCTGTTGGGAACCCCTCCCTCCCCAGGCCCTGCCAGGGCTGCAAAGGTGTTTCTGCCAGAGATACAGATGGAAATGCTTTTTTTTCCCCTCTCAGCATCCCTGTGAGCTGAATGTGGCAAGCAGGGCTGAGCCTGGTGTGATGCACTCAGAGTCCCACCTGGAGTGTGCTATAGAAGAGACACCTGCTGGCTGGACACGCCTCTCTGTGCTTGACATTTCACTACTGGGCACTTGTGCTGGGCTGACCCCAATCAGCTCCCCCACAGGCACCCAGCCACTCCCACTCGCCCTCCCAAAGCACAGAAAATGAGTAGGAAAGGCTCATGCTTGGGATAAAGGCAGGCAGAGCACTTACCAGTTACCCTCACTGCCAAAACAGACAGAGGTTTTGTTGGTGAGAAACAAAGACAAAGTGACGCCTTCCACGCACCTCCAGCCCATTTTTTCCCCTTTGTGCCTTCATTCCCAGCTCCTCTGCCTCTCCCAGCTGATAAAACAGCTCCCTGCCATTCCTCCCTCCTCATGCATTCCCCTGCCATGGCGTGGGCCCTGGAAAGGCACGGATGAGAAGGAAGGTGTTGGGGTGGGGCACACAGGAGGCTCTGCAAGTGGCTGTGGAGGAGACAAGCAGGGCTGTGCTGGCACAGTGGATGATGTGTGGCTGAGCTGCTAGAAGCTGTGGCAAATGGTCTGTGTGGAAAGTGACACTCATTATTCATTAATAAATGCTATCATTGTCTGTAGACAGGCATTTTCCTCCTTAACTGAAGCAAACCTACCCATAATACAACCTGCAGCCAGCCAGGGCAGGTAAAACTGTCAGCACTTTAGGCAGGACCCTGGAATTGTGCTACATTTAAATTCGCAAGGAAATTGAATGTTATTGTTTTGCAATGGATGTAATGCTTTTATTTCCTGTCTTGGAGAGTCCCCCCATATCACTCTTAAAGCCTGAAGGCCTGGAGGACTTATATGGACACTTTTGTTTGTTTTGTGGCTCTGGCTGGAGCCACCTGAGCTGCTGGAGATGCACCAAGCCAAGTCCTTATGTGTGTGTTGAGGAGAGGGTGGTGGTCTGAACTCTGCCAAAAGTCAAATTTCTCTGCTAGTGGCTGGAAAGGAAAGCCTGGATAGAAACTAAGAAATGCTCCTTTTTAGTAAGGAACAATTCAGGGCAAGGAGGGAGAACAGTTTTGTCCTACAAAAGTGTTGATACAAAAGGTTTCCCTTCAGTACCTGGTACTCTGGGGGCACTGGTCTGAACCAACTCTCAGTGTGCCCTTTGTGAGTTACATTTTCAGCAGAAGGGTGATGCCTTAGGATTTTGGCTTTTATATTTTTTATCTATTTGTAATCCTGCAGTTCTTTAGTGTATAGCTCTAATCTCCATACACAGTGTGAGCTGCTGCTTTCCCATTTTGGTCAGACACAACAATTCCTCTCCAGGCCTGGCAATCAAGGACACCTCACTGCCTCAGGCCCTGAGAGATGTAAACATAAGTGAGTTGGGGGGAGCAAACTTGGGGTAAATGATTTCATTACCTGAAGCTGTAATTGGAAGATTTACCCCCACTGTGCAAATGGACCAAACTTATAAAAGTGTAAAAACCCCTGACCCGTGGTCCATTTTGGGTGTAACCCTTGGGGGACTTTGTCTGCCCTAAATGTACCTGAAGGCCCTTCAATAAATATAACAGCTTTTTATTCCCCTAATTTTGTCTGGCCTCTGTTTTTAGGTAGCCCCAGAAGGCATCCAGGGGAGCAGGGCAGAGGTGTGGCCACACACACACCAAGCCTGCGGTAAACCCTGGAGCCAGGGCTCTGAGGGGAGGCCCAGGGTTTGGCCAGCTTTGGCAGGGGCTCCATGCTGGGGCAGACACGGCTCTGCCAGCAGGATCTCTGGTGGCACAAGGGCAGCTGGGCAGGTCCCAGCTGCCTGGCAGGGGCACCACTGCCCCTCAGCTCTCCCCGTGTCCCTGTGTCCTGCCGCTGCCAGGAGGAGCTGTGCCACCCCCTCAGGCGCAGGGCCGGTGTGGCACTGTGACACAGCGGTGTTCCACAACAGCCCGGAGACACCGAGGCCCAGCTGAGTCATCAACATTTGCATCCTGCAACGACTCTTCACTGGGGAGGGTGAGTCACAGCTGGTGCTGCTGAGGGCTGGGGGGACAAAGCCCATCCTTCCACGGGGACAAAGCCCATCCTTCCATGAAGGCTGGGCTGCTGGGCTCTTCCTGCCGCAGGTGCTCTGGCTCCATGGCCTGTGCTGAGCTGAGGACCTTTGGAAGCTCCTTTCCCCCTGCTCCTGCAGCAGGGCCCGTTCCCTGTGAGCAGGGATGGGGCTGAGGGTGTCCAGCACCCTCCTGGCCCCCGTGGGCTGGGCTCCCCTCTGTGCAGTGTATTCCCCGGCCTGGAGAGCTCCACGTGTCCTGCAGGGCCGTGGTGACCGCCCTTGCTGCTCCCTGAAGGTGGGAGGTGACGCTCAGAGGCTTCCATGTCACCTGGTGGTGGCAGGGGCAGGAGCTCCAGGGGGGGATGACACCTGCCAGCACTCTGCTCTGCTTGTTAGCCCTGCCTGGCACGGGAGGCTGGACAGGGACTCCTCAGAGAGCCTTTCTCACCTTCTGATCCTATGGGTCAGTGCCAGGTCCCAGCTAGAGCTGTCCCTCTCTGTGCAGTGTCTCTGCGCTCAGGGTGATGCCCTCAGGCAGGGAAAGTCTCCTCCAGCAGCCAGGGAGGAGGAGAGGATGTGCAGGAGGGGATGAACAGCTCCTCCCCACTCCAGACACCTCTGGGGTGACAGACTTCTGTCGGTGCTCCTCACCATCCCCAGTGACGCCTCTCTGCCGCCTGGAAGGGAGAAAATCAGCAGCAATGGTGATAAAGATCTCAGGGCCTAATAGCACAGCAAACACAAACAGAAAATGTTTCTTCTTTACTTGGTGGAAAGGCAGCTACAGGAAACCAAGCCACGCTGGGCAGGAAGCAGAGGTTACTGAGGACAGGGACAGGACAGCCAGTGGGGGTTGTGTGCTTCTGGTGGTGCTGCTGCTGATCCACTGCTGCTCCAGAGCTGTCACCACCTCAATTCCCTGACAGTGGAGCCTCAAAGGGCTTCCTGAGGGGCAGCAGGGAGGAGACACAGTCTGCTCTGCTGTGCATCCTGCACCTCCCAGTCGTGGCTGGATGAGCTTTGTTGTTGGAANAACATCTGAGTCCAAACAAGAAATACCATCTCACACATTTAATCCCAACCCTGGCAAAAAGAAGTTAAGACTTTGTCAGGAAAGAAGAATAAGTTAAGACTTTGTCAGGAAACAGCTCTGCAGGGAAGAACCTGAAAGTTATGGCAGCTTATGAACTCTGTGATCAAAAAACATGGAGGCTTTGAAGTCTGAGGAAAGGAGGCTTAAAGGGCATTGTTTAAATGAACACCCTGCTTTACACATGCAAGCCTGCAGACCTGTTGAGATGTGACCATACCAAAGTGGGTTTGGGCAAAATCATACCCAGGCTGCTCTGAGAATGTTAAGTGGGAAGCTGAATTCAGAGTAATCTTAAAAGTAAAATCCCCAGGAGGCTCAAAAGTAGATTAGGATGCAAAGAAGCATTGGCTGAGTTCAAAGAAGTTGGATGTGGCTGTTGCCAGCATTGTGTTACTGGGGCTGCTCACCAGGTAGGCCCAGAAATGTCACTTCCAGCTGTGTCCCCGAAGAGCTTTATACAAATAAGGTGACATTAAACTGCTTTGGGACTGGAGCTCTCCCAGTTCTTCTGCAGATTTGTCACATCAACCTCTTGGGACCAGTGTGGGTTGAGTGTGATATGAAGTGTATCAAATTGAAAGTTTTAGGTTGGTTCATCAGCAAAGTGATGTGAAGGCAAAGGGCCCAAGCACACAGAAGAGAAATCCTTCAATACCTGGAGGGGTTTCAGCCTTCCCTTGCTCTTCCTCTGCTGTTCATAACCCATTTAACTGAGATGTCCTTGCCAAGAGATCACTGCTCTCTTCATGGCCCAACCTGCAAAAAACTGTCCTAAAGAAGTCAGGGATTTGTAACAAAACTGTCACAGGCTTGGAAAATACTCTATTTTTGGGGGAAGCAGCAAAAGCAGGAGGAAGTGAGAGGAGTTTATTGGATTTGCATGGCAAGGTTTTGGTAGCAAAACCTTGGTAGTTAAATTTTTTCCCAAGATTTCCATTCTTGGGAAAAAATAGAGAAAGCTTTTACCCTTACTAGAGAAAGGCCACTGGGGAAAAACAGCCTGATCTGGGTGAGAAATGAAACACCTGGTGATTAAGTAGCCTGAGGAATTCTGATTTGCTCATTCTCCACGCCTGTTGGAGAACAAGGCACAGCAAAGCTTCATTGCCCTGATTGGGCAAATGACTTAAGTGGGGTAAGGTGGCTGGGAGGTGAGGTTGTGTGCTTTTCTGCCTTTTTGCTTTGAATTCTGCAATTTAGTGTTCCTGCCTGGGCTAGTGTATGGACTTGGGTTTGCTCGGGGTGTTGGAAAGTGGCCTGGCTTTGTGCTAATTCACCTCTGGCTGCTGAGACAGTGCTCCAAAAGGAGGCTTGGAGTTTTAATAATGCACCAAATATCTGTTTGTGGGTAATGCCCGAGGGTGGGCAGAGGCTTTTGTGTGACCCAGAGCTGTGAGGATGTCAGGTTCTCAGTGTCACTTCTTGGAACCACATCTCCAGAGCTCTTTGGGACAGCTGCTGAGACTGAGGCTGGACAAACTCCAAAGACAGCAGAATCCCAGTCAACAAGGAATGCTTTGTTTCCCTCCTCTGTGGCTGACACCTGGAATGCAGAGGGATTGGGGCACTTTGGCTCTAAAAATCTGCAGTTCTAGCTAGGCTGCCCAGCTGCAAAAGCAGTGAAAGCTGTGCCTCTGTGCCCCTGGCTACTGTACAGCTCTGTACTGCCCTGTCTGCAGGCCTTGGGGCTACAAGATTTTCAGGACTGTGGTCACAAAGATATTTTTCTGCGGTCGCGAGCCTTAAATCTCGCACGAGAGCGAACAAGGCGAGGCTCAGCAGCAGTCACAAAGGGATCAAACAGTGTTTACAAGAAAGGAAGCCACCTAAGAAATCCCCCTCGATGACTTTACCTGATGAGAGAGCTCTGCTGGAGCACTGTCGCTCCCCCACGCTGACACACACGGGCCAGAGGGGCTAAAGGGTGTGTACCCCAACACAGGCACCTCCAGGGCAGCATTCCCAGCTCTCCTGCCATCAATCCACTGGGAACAGGGAGCATTCCCAGCTCTCCTGCCATCAATCCACTGGGAATTGGCTGAGCTGTGCCAGGCTGGAGTGGAGGCAGTGATGGAGCTGGCTGTGGACTCTGCTGAGTGAGGTAAGGGCAAAGAAAGACGGGCTCCTGCTCCAGGGAGGGCTTGGCTGCTATGCCTGCTGTGTTTTGGGTCCAGCAGTGGTGTTGGGGGACACCTCTGTGCAGCTCATCTCAGCTCCTCAGCACTGGTTGATAAGAGGCAGTGCAGTGCAAGTGCTTCCCCTGCGAAAGCTGATCTGGGGAGATAAGATACCAGTTAGGCATTTCCATGAGACATAAAACAACCTCTTTTCCACCTCCACCACGTTTGTTCCATGCCCTGGTGGAGGGAGATGAGGAGGCAGGAGGGCTGAGTGGGTCGAGCTGAAAGGCAGTGCTGGCCCAGGCTCTGGCAGCAGCCCAGGAGTGCTCTGCAGCCTGCACAGGACATGGAACAGGAGCAGGATTCACAAGGAATGGCTGTCCCAGCACTGTTTGTCAGCAGCCCCTGCATAAACGGGTCTTTGACCTCGTCCTGTGCGTTGTCTTGCCCTGCTGTGCCTCAGCTGAGTGTGCTTCTGGAAAAGGGCAAAGAAGCTCTGTGTGTCTGTTGAGGAGCTGTGGGGGATAGAAAAAGCCCTCTCCATCATTTGCTTTGAAATTATTTTTTTTTTTAACTATTATGTTCTCCCCTTGGTTTATTTGCATGTCAGAGGCTGAGCCTCTTCTGGACAGGGAGCTCAAAGCTGTGCCCAGTGCCAGGCTGTGCTGCCAACAGAGGGTAAATGTGCTTGTCCAGGGCTGCTGAGACTGGATAGTGGGAGCTCTCTTCCCATAAGTGCCTGGGAAGGTTTTTGATTCCCAGCTCTCCTGGAAGGCTCACTCCTTGCAGTGCTCTCTGCATCCTGCAATGCCTCATGCTCTCACCCATGCTGAGGTGGTTTCTGCCACTCCTGATATGCAGTATTTTGTTTCAGAGCTGTTATTTTTATGCATGAAATGAGCTTACTTAAAATAAGCAATACCATTTCTCTTTCCAAAGCCCTGTTCTCCTGCTCTAAAACTCCCTGCTTGGGCAAAAACATTGCCCAGGCTCAGTTATTTGGTCTTTTGCCAGGGCATGAATGTTTGTCACCAAGTGTGGGGGACAGCACCGTGTTTATTTACAAGATAACAGAAGACTCTTAATTTAAATACATGTTTGAAAACCACATTAGTGGTTTACTTTCCCACACTGGCTGGTAAAGGGAGTTGTTTTTTCTTTAATCTGTTGCAAAATCCTCCCCAAAGGTATAAAATTTTTGTTCTAGCTGGAGTTCTGCTGTTAGAACAGCAAGATTCTTGTGATGCTTTTTCCTCTGAGGTTTTGCACTATGTGTCTGATTTTTTTTTTTAACTGTATTTATCTGTAATTCTGTGAACATTGCTCCTGGTGAAAATGCTGATGGTGGTCAAGGGTGTGGGGGAATGAATGCAGGCAGCTCATCTGGGTGGCATTGTTTGCTGTGCCCGAGGTGGCACCTGGCATAAAGAAACCTGCTCCATTCGTGCTGCCCTGGGCTGGAGGCTGTGGAAAGGGAGGTTGAATTCTCTGGAGGAACACTGGGAAGGGGCTCTCTGGATGCCAGGCAATCAGGGAGAAAGGGAAATGCAGGTGTAGAGAATGAGCAAATCAGAATTCCTCAGGCTACTTAATCACCAGGTGTTTCATTTCTCACCCAGATCAGGCTGTTTTTCCCCAGTGGCCTTTCTCTAGTAAGGGTAAAAGCTTTCTCTATTTTTTCCCAAGAATGGTTAATTGTGAACTAGAATTTAACTACCAAGGTTTTGTTACCAAAACCTTGCCATGCAAATCCAATAAACTCCTCTCACTTCCTCCTGCTTTTGCTGCTTCCCCCAAAAATATACTCCTTCCCAAGCCTGTGAGAGTTTTGTTGCAAAGAGCAGAGCACAGGACCCCAGACTCTGAGAGAAGCGTTCACCAGTCCCGGCGCAGGGGCAGGGAGCGGTGCCATCAGCTCTGCACGCTGTGCTGCTGCTATCAGCCTTACACACCCCCAGATAAGCAGGAAAAAAACCCATCCTCGCGGTGATTCTGCCTCTCCGTAATCACCAGCATCTGCGTTGTTTTTGCCCTGGGCCGCTCCGGGAGCGCGGCGCGAAGCCTCCCTCCCTCCCTCGCAGCGCTCGGTGACTCACGCGGTCCCCCCGCAGGAAACCAGCGCTCACCTCGCTGGGAGCGGCTCCTCCTCAGCCTCACGGGGCCCGACAGCTGCCGAGTGCTGCAGCAGCAGCTGCAGGGCATCCCCACCTCCTCAAATTCAAATGTGCTCAGGAGATGAAGGAGCCGCGCTCCTCCTCCGCGGCGGGGTCACCTCTGCACGGAGCCGCCGGGGATTCCTCCCGGAGGTGGCTTTTCTCTTCCCTGCTTTGAGCTGGGCTTTTGAGGGTTTTTTGAACCCTTTGAGGGCTGTTCTGCCCTGTGCTCCAGCCCTTTCCTCTGCGGGAGCCGTGTCTAACACGCTGTCACACAGTCACAATGGGGATGTTTCTGTGCACAGCAAGGTGAGGATGCCCTGGGGAAAAGCCCGATGGGAATATCCAGAGCAGGGTGGGAAAGCTCTCTCTATTTTGGGATTATAGTCACTCTAAATACTGCAGAAAGCCAAGGCAGGCTGTGGGTGTATAGTCTGGTGTGCGCACACAGCTGCCAGGGCAGTTCTCTTGCTTTTTTTTCACGTGAGATTTTTGTTTTGCTTGGTGAAACGGGGAGTTCAGGATTTCTCTGGCCTCTCCTGGAGGCCTGGTGGTGGTGTCCAGCTGTGTTTGACTGCAAACTCAGGTGTGAACCCTCAATCACTGCCCTCTGCCTCCCCCACCACCCTGTGGAAATGACTCTGAAATAAGACTGAGTTTGCTGGGGGAGACAGGCTGTCCTCATTGCAAAGTGGAGCCATAGAAACACAAATTAAGGCTGAATTAATGCTTGTTTGGGTACTCCAAAGAATCTGTCAGGCTGATGTGAATATTACTTTCCAGCAAGATGTGTCAGAATTCAGTGTGTTCAAAGCTCTGTGTGAATTCAGTGCTGCACCTCCATCCCACCAGGGGATGGCTGCCAAAAGTCACAGCCGTGGGGCTGTGGGACAAGGCTGAGCAGGACACAACTTTCTCAGGCAGCAGTTTCCCTGTGAAATGGGCATTAAGGTGTGTTTTGGGGACCTTTCAGGTATCTTGGGCCACAGAGGGAAATACAAACTCTCTAAAACTGTCAGGGTCCCAGGCCTGTGCGCTAATTCTTGGAGAAAATCCCTGCAGGACACGGGGAAGAGCAGAGCTGAGGTCCCTGCACTGGATCACCGAGTGATGCCTTCAGTCCTGTCACTCTGGGGGCTGTGCTTGCTGAAATCTCCCATTTTTGGGTTTCCTGTCACTCCTCGGTGCTTTTTATTTTGCCTGGCAAGTTTAGTGTTATCAGGGCAGTGCCATCCGTTGTCTTTCCTGTGTGCAGGGATGCACAAATGTTTATCAGATGTGCATCACAGAGGCTGTGTGCTCCCTCCTCTTGCCACAAGGCCTGAGCTCTCAAAGAGCCCAGGGCATGGGGTTTGAAATAATTTGTTTTGTGGCCTGGGCTGGGCTCCCTAATGGTGCCAGGGGAAGCAGAGCAGAATAGGGTGGGATGGGATTTGAGGCGTTTCCTTATTTAACTGGCAGCTCCCTGGGGTCACACAGGTTTGTTCTGAGTGTGTGGAAGCCCGACAAGGGGACACGCCTCGGTTTTGCTGTGGCAGTGCAGATGAAGGCTGGAGTTTGAGCACAGGCCACTAGATGTCTGTACAGACCAGGCTGTGACCAGCAGCGCTCCCCGCTCCGCGGCTGCCGCTGCATTGACTCAGCCGGGCGGAGGTGAAGCCCGGATCGATCAATTCCAGCATGGGGCGGAAGCACAGAAGGGTGGCGGTGAAGGAGGGGTTCAGGGACAGGTCCTGCAGCACACAGGGGACGGTGCATGGCCAGGAGGTGGCTCACAGGAGCCTGGGGCTGGGTTAATGTCACCATTTCACAGCGCTCTAGTGAGATGTGCTCTGCCACTGTGGTCAGAATTCCCGGCAAGGAGCTCCTGCAAGTGCAGTGAAATCTGTTCCTTGTTTTGTTTAATGGCAGAAGAGGCGTGAATTCTTCCAGCTGCAGGCTTGACCCCACCTCAGTCTCTGCTGAGAGGGGTTTGGTGCAGCTGTGCTTTCCCAGGGAGCAAGATGCTCTCCCAGTGTGCCTGAGGTGGGCATTAAGGTGTGTGTGGAACACTTTTCGTGCTCTGGGCCTCAAAGGAAACGCAAAGCTCCAGGTTCAGCTGGTTCTTTCCACAGCAGGTCCCTTTGGAAAGAGAGATCAGGGCGGTGAGAAGGAGCCCTGCTCCCATTCCCTCACTCAGAGAACAGCTCTCTGCTCTCCGGGCTTTCCGGAGGGGTTTGGACCTGTGTCCCTGCCAGAGCAGCTCGCTTTGCTCTGTCCCTGCACGGAGTGTGCTGCCAGCACCTGCCCTCTGCCCGCTGCGAGGGAGAGGAGGAGGAAGGGGCGCCCAGGGCTTCTCCTCTCGCACAATTCCTCCGAACCCACTAGAGGGCAGGGAGGCTCTGTGGAAGAGCAGGGTGGAGAGAGCCCAGCCATCCCTGCGGTGGGACACCCGCACCTGCGGCAGGATCCTGCCTCCTGAGCAGTCCTGGCCTGAGCTGCTTTTGCTGGGGCAGGAGCAATCCCTCCCAAATTGCTCAATTCCATCTTCTCCCTCTCTGCTCCACTGACACCTCCTCTCATCCACCTAGACTCCTTCTGCTCTGCTCCACCCTGCTCCCATCCCTTTGTTCCCGATGCTCCCATCCCCTGCTCCATCCCTCCAGCAGCCCGGGCTGGAGCACTCTGCTGTAGAGAGCAGCGAGGGGGGACGAGCAGCCTCTGAGCATGGGATCTCTGGTGTTTGGTGTTCCTGGCCCTGGCGAGCTCGCAGAGCCGGGAGAAGCAGCAGAGGCAGTGGGCTGCAGCTGGAGATGAGCCCGAGGGAGCTGGGGAGTTGCAGGGGGCACCGGAGCTGTAGCAGGGGTGCAGATGAGGAAAGAGGTTCCTGGACAAAGCTGACCCCATCCCCTGCCCTTACCAAAAAACACATTCGTCTGGCTGTTCTTGAAGGGCTTTCAGGAAGATCCTGCCCACAGAGGTCTGTGCCCTATTAGGGTATTGCTCAATGGGGTTTGTCAGGGCCAGTGTTTGTGAAGTATGGAGCAGGCTGTGTGTCTCCTGAGGATCCTCTCTTTTTGTTTTTTCTTTAATTCCAGTTAGCAAGGCATTCTCTCAAAAGTTTGGACAGATAGCTTCCAAATGAATTGTTTAAATCAGGGCATTGGACAACCTCTGATGTACCCCTTTGAGGAAACCAAATAATCCACTCCTTGCTCCTGCGTGCCCATCACTGCTGCACCTAACTTTGGATCCAGAAAATACATTTGCCAGCTGGTGTGGCAAAGTGTAAGGGGAAAGGACTGTATTTTTTTCCTAGGAAATAAATTTTGAGCACTTGCCTTTCTGACACAGCTGGGAACAGAGCATGGAGCCCCATGGAGGCAGGGCTGAGGTTCAGCTGGGCCAAACTGGAACTTTGCATCCTGTGCCCACAGCATGGGTTTGTGTATCCTCAGGCAGACTGGTCACACAGAGAGGTTTTTTAATAACACAGAGGGGTTTTTTATAACTTTAAAGCTCTACAGGTTGATGTATTTGTCTGTATAATCATCAGGTTTTTAATTCTCTAAGCCCTGGATTTACTCCCAAGCCAAGCAGATGTATTGTTAACACTGTTTGTGCTTTCTGGGAGTACTGGAGCATCTTCTGCTGCAGTCTCCTAAATGGCAGGAATGGATTGCAGCTGGATGCAGAATAACTGTGTGAGCAGGAGAGGCCTCCTCAGGGCAGCAGAGGTAGAAAAATACTTTGTTTTTGTGGGTGCTCTGGGATAGGATGCCTCTTCCACCACTGGAATCAGGGGGTGCCCCAGTGCTGAGCAAGCTGTGATTTGTTTCTTGCTGAGCAATGTCACATAATGCCAGAGGAGTTCAGAAGCCTGCAATCCTTTTGCTAGGTGCCATCTCTTTTTTCTGATTTGCCTCTAAACTTTTGAGCTTTCTTCTTGTAGAAACCTCTTTGCCCAGCACCTTAGCCTCTGTTTTGCTTCCTGTGCCTTTCCTGGCTGCACTTCCAGCTTGTGAAGGAGCAGAGAGAACCCAGAGAGGAAACAGGGCAGCCAAGAGCACAAGGAGGACAAAGAAGTCTGTTCTGTGGGTGCTCAGAGCTGTATTTCCTGTCTCCCAGCTGAGGAGGTTTTTCAGTACCTCCTGAATGAGCAAGCTGGTACCATGGGGTGGGCACAGGTTTGACAGCAGCAGGGTCTGGGGTGCAATCCTTGATCAATGTTTGCAGCTGTGGCTTCTGCTTGGTTTCAAGTTCATGATTAATTTCCCATCTTTGGATTAGGTGTCCCATCTCAGCACACCCCCTGTTTTATTGTATTTGTTCTGTTATTTTGGCAGCTGCCTCTGGCCTGTTGGTCCCCAACAAGCAGATCATGGCAGGGTGCACATTGTAGCCAGGTGGGATTTGTTCTTGTGGTCTGCTCATCACTGCTGAGCTGCCGTTCTCCTTGGAGATATTGGGAGAGGACTTGAGGCCACCCAAGCCCACAGTGACCTGCTGTAAGCCCAGCCTTGCTCTGCCACGTGTGGGTGAGGTGTTCGGTCCCCTCTGTTTGGAGATGTTGATGACAAGGGAAAATCCTTCCTGGGGGTTTAAGGTGAGGTCAGGAGCTGGAGCTGGGAGATTTGCACTCACCAGACCTTGTGAGCCCTTCCCAGCTGTGTCCCCAGCTGTGTCACTGCCCCCTGAGCCTGGGGTAACCCCCAGCCCTGCCAAGGCTTGTTTTATAGCATGGTGAAGATGCAGGGTTAGAGCCAGCCATGAGTGTGCAAACCCAGACCCTGCCAGGGAAATGAGCCAAACCCTTCAACACCCAGTGCCCTGCCCTGAGTGCCTCTGGCATTTCTGAAATGTGATGCTGAGCAAGTCTGGATGGCTCCCATCTGAAGGCAGCTCTGACACCTTTCTATTGGCAAGCTTGGAAACTTTTTCTTCATCCTGTAAAAGTCTAAGGGAGAACAGCTGAAATCCCCCATGACCAACCACTGTAGCCATTTCTTGGCCAGTCTGGTGGTCTCACTCTTGCTCTTCAGAGAGTTCTTTCAGTGTCTAAAAATGCTTTAATTCCTCTGAGCATGCCTCAGGCAAGCTGAGAGCTGTAGCTTGTCCCAGCAGAGGAGCTGGTTGGCTGGCTCTGATGTGGTTTGTGGTTACGTGTAACATTGCTCATGTGGCCCTCCTGTGCTTTTGATTTTCTGAATCACCAGCGAGTGCACTTTCACAGGCAGGTGTGAGCCTTGCTCAGATGATGTGTGTGAATACCCTGGGGAGACTCTGAGAGCCTCAGCTTCTTCCAGGCTCACCTGAGGGCTCCCCGTGCCCACAGCAGGCGTGGGTGTGTGGCCTCCGGGTGCTGCTGCAGCCCCAGGGACACCCTGCCAGGTACAGCCCTTGCACTGAGCTGCTGGGGACTCCAGCCACCCACCAGGGTGGGATGGAGCTCCCCAGGGTCAGATGGTAGCCAATCTCATTCCCCACTTGCCAAATTACCACCTCTTCATTGCCAAGTTGCTGCAAAGCTTGAATTTTGACAGATTCAAAGAGTCCTGGTGTTGACCTGCCACAGAATGGGAGCTTTGGAGGTGTTTGCTCTGCTGGTGGCCCTTCTGTGTGCATTAGGTGACAAAAGGCAGGCACTGGTGTCCCAGCCTGCCAAACCAGCTGTGGCACAGCAGTGACAGGGGCCAGGCTGGAGCAGTTCTGTGTCAGGAAAAGGAGACACATTGGACTCTTTCAGTCTTCAGCTTCTGTTTTATTGTTATCTTATCAAAACTTCAGCATGCTGTCTGCACCAGACCTTGCATGCAGGAAAACAGCACAAGAATGGCTAACAATCTGTGTTACAAGGCCTTTTAAGTCTAATCAAAAACTAAACTACCCAGTCAAGAACTGACACCTACATTATTTTCCCTTCTAACCCAATAACTGACCCCTCAGAGTCCGCAGTGCGGATTTTTCTACCCAATTACAAGATACCACCCAAACCCAAGAAGGAAGAAAAGGAAACCCAAAACAACACCCTACACCCTCCATCTTGAACCCATCTACAGCATACTAAAAATCCTAAAATCTAAATTTTTCACCCATGTGACATACTATACTACTCTCTACAATTTCTACAATCTATTTCACACTCTCGTAGTTTCTAATTTAGCTTGAGGCTTTGGAGGCCTTCTCCATGAATGAGGGTCAAAGTCAGTGTTTCCCTG
Source organism: Ploceus nigricollis (assembly GCA_013399945.1). Classification (NCBI taxonomy): domain Eukaryota; kingdom Metazoa; phylum Chordata; class Aves; order Passeriformes; family Ploceidae; genus Ploceus; species Ploceus nigricollis. Next base: position 56,152 of record VXBC01005078.1, on the reverse strand, counting down.
GGAGTCAGAACAGCCCAGGGCAGACAGAGGAATATTCCCCCTGCCCTGGGTTCCAACACCTCTTCTGCTAGAACATGGCAAAGCAAACAATGGGCAGTAAACCTGGCAGGAGCCCTGGTTTCTCTAAATCTGTAGGTCAGGCACAGCTGTGTCTGAGCCTGGCTCCAGTTTGGAGCTACCACACTGCTGCTGGCCCAAACCCTGAGGTATCTCAGCCAGAAATGCTGTGCCCTGTTGTACTGGAGATAGACACCACAAGTGTTTGGTGCATCTGCAGAGAAGGACCATGAATCACACAGGCCCAGGAGGGGCCTCTCTTGACCTAGCAGGGTGATTATGAAAAATGTGCCATAATCACATTGCTATGAAAATGTGATATGGATAAGCTGATGAAGCAAGGTGCTGATTAGAGGAGAAGGTGCCTAAGAACAGGAGCTGGTGCACAACAGGCCCTCCCAGCACACTTCAGCTTGTAGTTTGTCTGTCTCTTGTGCTCTTAACTGCAGCTTCACCCCCCCTGAGTTTCCAGCAGCAAGCTGGCAAATGCAGCTAAAGCAGCAAGAGGAGCCTGCAGCAAGGCCTGACCCCATGAATCAGCGGTGGAAGCTCCTCGCCTCTGTTGAACAGTAGCCAGAGGGACAGGATGTTATTTTGGCAATGGCAGTAGATGTGCAGGGTGTCTGAGTGGTAGTGGGAGGATGATAGGAAAAAGGGTGCCCTAGATGAGAAGGGGGTTGCAGCTCTGCTCCAAAATAGCACGCAAGGAAACAAAAATTGGTCAGTGAGAGGCACAAACAGAAGGAATTTGTGCAGCTGGAGGTGAGAAATGAAAACTGGTGGTTGAAGTCACCCAGAATCGAGACTCAATCTGAGAAGAGATTTAATATGAAAACAGGAATACAATTAAAGCCTTTTTTTAGAAAGGTGAATGTTCTACCTTGTGAAGATCTTGAGAGATTTCCCATAAAACTGTGGCTTGGAAAAGAGGTAATATCAGCATTAAAACCTGGTTTCTGATCCCACCCTGACAGATGAGAAACAAACCAGGGAATACTGGGAGCATCCTCTTGAACTGAAGGGTCTCTTTGGCTCTTCCAGAAAGGAGATGACTTTTTTCTATGCTGTTTTCCTCCTGCAATTGAATTCATAGTCCTCTGCTGCCTCCTTGAAAGAGGGGGGGAAAAAAGCCATAAGAAGCAAATTAGCCAAATCTCTGTAGCATATCTATGGGCTGGACTCCTCAGTTTGCTGAGGTTTTCCTGCAATGTTTTCTTATATTTTGGTTGGGTCAAAGCCTTATGAGACCCTTAGAAATAGAAATGTCTATGTTTGTGTTTGCCTTTTTGCCTTGTGGGTAGGTGCCCTATGCTCCTATTGGTAAGTTTGATTTGGAAGTGCAGAGTCCATCCCTATGGATTTGGTTGTTGAGACCTCTGGCCTGAGCAGTGCTCAGCTCCATCTCCCAGAGCCTGGCCCATTTCCTTTTGTTGTGTTGTGCAATAATGCATTTAACTTCCAATATCAGAGGCTGGCAGCGCTCTGCAGCTCTCTGAGAAAGGTCACCGAAAGTCAGAGGAGTTTCACAAAAAACATAGATGAAAAGTTGACTCAGATTCACTGAAATGAACAAAACTCTTTCCTCTTTTTCTTTTAGAATTGTCTGTTTTTTGTGAAACTCGCTGGTTTTGCTGTGACCTTTATCTCTTACTCACTTGCAAGAGGCTTTGTTTTGGCAGGCACAGCGGGGAAGGACTTCGCTACAGAGCTTGCAGCCCGTGCTCGATGCTGAAGGATGGATTGAGATTTCCTGTGGCAATCCTGTCACCAATTAACAGCCCCTGCTCTTGCTGGTGCCATGTGGGCCCTGGGGATCCTCTCCAGAATCCTTCCCCTCAGCCGTGCAGGTGCTGAGGAGGTGCCTCCTCTGTGATTTTTTTGCCATCTCACCAGTTTTTCTTGCCTGCCACTGATAGATAAAGATCCTAGAAGTCAGAGCTGTGGCCTCGGTATGAGAGGCAGCATTTGGGGCTGTTCACCAGCCTGGCCTGAATTTAAGGATTTTCCTGGCCCCCAGCTGCAGTGCCAGGCAGACACACTGTTTGTTTGGCTCCTGCATCCTTTTCTCACTTCATTTTATCTTTTCTGTGTGTAACCCAGCAGTGATATCTGATGAGGTACCAAGAAGGCACCAGTGCAGAACAGAGAGCACTAAGAGGTTCTGTTGCTGTCGATATTTTTGGGGAGGGGTGATATTTGAGATAAGAAGTCCCAGTCTCAGGTGACTTTGGGGTGCTATTAATAGCCTGTCAAGCATAACAGCTGTGGCAGCTGATGGCCCCTGTGTGGGCTGGTGGCTCTGCAGACACCACTGAAAGCAGTGTCCTTGCCTTGCCACTGCCACCTCAAGAGGCTGAGTGCCATTTTTGGCTTTCTTTTTCCCCTGTCAAGGTCGGGATTGAAGGCACTTGAGATGATAGCTNCCATGGCCTGAGGTCAATGCAGTGTTCTCTTGGGGGTCAGTGCCTGTCAGCACAGAAAGTCTAAAATTCTCAGCATCCAGAACTCCACTAGCTGGAGAGCTCAGTGGGGCCCCAGTGACACTGCACTGCAGAGAGGAAAACATTCCCTCCTCACACATCTGCTTCCCCTTTCAAAATCCCACAGGGACACGTGTCAGCCCTGACTGAGTCTGTAACAAAGGAAGAAGCTTTCTCAAGGAGGAGAGGGCTGGGCAGCAGAGAAAAATGTCCCAGTGCTGCAGGATGGGCAAAGGTTCTGCCCAGGTTCTGCCCAGCCAGTGTGGTTTTTAAGGAGAAGGGAATTCAATTGCTGGCTGCAGGGCAGGCTGTCCATGGTCAAAACAAGAGGCCTCTAATTTTGGTGTTTTGAGGGCTGGAGATGAGTGAGTTTCCCTGGCTGCAGCTCTCCTAGCCCAGGAGGGTTTTGCCCATGAGAGTTCATTGATTTTTGACTGCAGCAGTAGCCCAGAGCTCTGGAATACTGCCAGGGTTCCAAGCCCAAGAGGTCTTTGTGTGCTGCAGCCATTCCCATCCCTGCAGGCAGATGTGGGTGGCAGCTGCTGTGCCTCACCATGGCCATGGAAAAGGAAGGGAGCTGGCTAAGGCACGTGGGTCACTTCACCATTAAGCAATGCAAATCCTAAATTGGCTAATTAAGAAATGGCACTTAAATTATTTTTACTTTTCACTTAATAACTAACTACTTGTGATTCATAACGTGGACTTTTTTATTTAATTACACAATACTGCTTAAACCTGTGAAGAAGGACTACTCTTTATTTTAAAACTTTTATCTTGTTTTATATATATTATTATATTCTAAAGCTTTAAACTCTAAGTTTTTCACTATGTGATGTTACACACTTTTATTTAAATTACACACTTATAATCTTAGTTCTATCATTCAATTTTGGAGGCAGGTCAGATGCAGTGTTCCCTTGGGGGTCAGTGCCTGTTAGTACAGAAAGTTTAAAATTCTCAGTAACCAGGGTTCCAACAAAATCCCTCAGGGATGTTCACCAGTCTGACATAGCCCAATCAACCTGCTCAGTGGGCTTGGGTGGATTTGGCCTAACTGCATGTGAACTCCATCTGTGTTTTGTGCAGCTTTCCCCAGTGTGAAGCTGGGAAGAGAAAACTGATCTCAATAAAAATGTGACTTTGGGAGCATCTGGCAATATCTTCCAAAGACTGAAGAAAGTGCAGCCTAAATTCTGAAGTAAATCCAGAGAAGTCTCTTAGAAGCTGTACCTTCTGTCTCAGCTACAGGAACAGCAGCTGTATTCCTGCATTGTTTTGAGGGTTGATGGGTCCTGGGTATCTGGAATGTGTATTCAGATGTTTCCTTGGCTCCATGTCATGTCTTTCCCATTTGCCAAGGCAGAGGATTCATTCTCAGGGTATGTCCTTACTGTGAGAATACAAGACTGGCCCTCTCAGGGAGTTGACCAGCTGATGGGATGAGGTGTTGTGCCTTCTGTGGGTTGACAAAGGGATCCAAGGAAAAAAACTGCCTGGATTTAATTAAAGCTGGGATTTAAATCTTTGCCCATTGAACTGGGGTAGAGCCCACAGAGGAACCCTCAGGATCTGGGTATGCAGTTGGTTTAGGATGCCTTTAGGATTTGCTGAGCAGCAGGAAATGTGTGTTTGGCCACCTTTGACCATGTGGGAACTGCACCTGGGTGCAGGTGATGCATTGAGAGGCTCCCTGGAACAGAGACTGGGCAGTGTTAAAGGAATAAAGTAGGGATTTATTAAAGGCCTTCACAGGATCCACCTTGAGCAGTAGAAGAGCTTGGCCATGGCTACACCCAAGATGGACCCTGGGTCAGGAGTTTTCACACTTTTATAAGTTTTGGTCCAGTTCCATATTGGGGTTCATTGTCCAATTCCAGCTCCAGGTTATGCAGCCCCATCCTCCCAGCCCGCTCTTCTCCATTCTCTGCTGTTTGCACTTTTTGGGCCTGGAGCTGCAATGGTGTCCTTGGTTCTGGGGCTGGGAAAGGATTGTTCTGTGTGCCTGAACTGTGAGGAGAACTTGCCAACACTTTATATGGAGTTCAGAGTTATAAACCAATGCAGTACAGAATCTGGAAAATAGGAAAGCTCAAACTTAAGGCATCAGAGGCAGGCCATGCCTCTCCTCACTGATGCATGGACACGCTTGTGCCTCTGATGATTTGCAAACCCTCAGAGGTTTTCCTGTCAGGCAGTGACTCCAGGTCTGCTGTGAGCTGGTTTCAGCCCATTAGGAGTCAGTTAAAGCTGACAGGAAATAAACAATTCCCTAAATGAGAATGAGCATCCAGAGCTTTTGTGCCTGTCCAGCTTCAGTAGATGCAGCTCCCAGCTCAGACTCCACCAGCACAGCTCACTGTGCCCCTTCACCAGCTGGGCAGCATTCCATGAGGGAAAACAGCTCCTAGTTAGAGAAGACAGGGATTGCTAAAAGGTACAATAGGAGTTGCTCCATTGGGAGATAATCAGCTACAGCAAAATGTGGTCCTGGCATGGCTGGAAGTGAGGGGTGCTCCTTAGGCTCAACCTTAGCTACTATTTTCCGTAATTCTCCTGGTGCTGGTTAAAATATGCCTTGGATAGCAGTGAGGAAACAGCTTCAGCATGGAAAAGAGCTAGAACATTGTACCAGGAATGCTGAGACCAGAAGAAAAGGGTGAAACTCAACAGTGACTAATAATGAAAAACTGCTCTTTAGCAGGAGCCTGATCAGTTAGAAAATACTGAGAAGGAGAAAAGATGTCAGTGTAGTGGCTGCTCACAGGATGACTAGGAACCATCCATATTATGTTCTGCTGAAAAAGGCAAATTGAGTGTGAGGATCCAGCAGGTGACTTGTGACCAGGCCTGGTCCCCGGCATGGTGCAGCTGTGAGGAATGATGCTGGAGATGTCTGGGTGTTTATTACACCAGACCACGTTGGAAATAAGCCTAGAGAAGACATCCACGTGCAGCTGGAGGGGTGTGAAGTCACAGCCAGTGTGAAGTGATGTTCTTCCAGCCCCACTCCAAATCTGTGTCCCTGCCATGGTGATTGCTCTTACACAAAGCAGGCACCCACTGCTCTGCCAGCCCAGGCTTGCATCTGCAGTCCTGGGGGGTTAGGGCACTGGTCACTCACCCCTGGGGACATTAATCTTGCAACCCAAAGTACTTGTTCCAAAGCTGATGTCTAGCAGGCTGGTCCTTAGCAAACCCAGCTTGTTAAAATTTTTTTTAATCATCATCTTTCAGTGTGTTTTCTGTTTGTTCTGAGAATTGCTCCAAACTCCCTGGCAGTGGCTCATTTTCATATTGCTGCTTTCTGCTGAGTTTATTTCCCACGGGTGCCTTTTCCAGGCCCATGTGGTGCCCCTGTGGCTGCTCTCTGGGAACAGCCCAGAGCTCAGGTCAGAGCCAGGGGCTTTCTGTTTGCTGGTAATGGAGCTCTGGGCAGCTCTGCATGGCTCATTGCCTTGCTTTGCTTATTAGGCAAGACAAAGGGGAAGCTGCTGGAGCAGTGTGAGAACACCTGATCTGTGCCCTTGATTTTAACAGAAGTGTGAAGCAGTGGCCACCCAGCCCTGGCTTCTCTTTGTGTTGTTTGTAGGGGCTGGAAAAGGCTGATCTGAGCATGGCTGGAGGGAAGTGAGCTGGGTTTGGGATTTAGCAATCAGAGGTGTATTTTGCCTGGAGCTTTACAGGCACCTCTCAGTGACTCAGTGCTGGATGGGTCACTCAGAAACGGCTTTTAAACAGAAATTCTCATTTGGAGAAATCTCCTTGTGGTCTTCATTCTTGTCCCACCTGCATCCTCCTTTCTGAGGTGTAACTTTGCTTATTAATTCATTGGAGTTATTCTAAACCCCCTCAATGTGAGTGAAATCAGGAGCACCTCTTGTATTTTTAAATGCAGCTCTCTGTGTATAGCAACTGTCAAATATCAAGCTTACTCCTAAAGCCACTGCTTTTAAAAGAACCATTGGAGAGTTTAGGATTTCACTTTGACTAAGGCTGTTTTTCTTTTTATGGGAACACCACAAAGACTCTCCTGTTTTGATACAGTTTTGAGCCAGCAGGTGCTGGGATAGCCCCTTTTAGAAGCAATCTGTTTAAATTCCTGTGCAGTTCAGACTCCAGGGTGAAATGGTTAATAGCACATGTGTTTGTTTTCGTTTCGGGACAATGTTTATAAGCCAAAGTACACATTGGAGCTTGTTGTTTTCCTGATCTAGGCAGTGAATTCATCCAGATAGCTGGCTTACCAAGACTGACTTTCTAGTAAGAGTTTGTTGTTGAAGTTCCCTGAAAATTGAGTGCAGGAAAGTCTTTGGGTCAGAAAAGGTTGATTTTTGTACAGTAAAGTCTAAACAGGTCAAGCTTTCTTTAGCAGTAGAATATGAATTGTTCTGGGTTTCACTTAGCAAAGCAGAGGCTCTTTTTTCATAGCTGCCAGTCAGACAGTGACAAATTACAGATAAACTGGCAATGCAACATGATAAACTGTCGTGGTATGAAACCAAATCTGCTCAAACAGCACCACTAATAAACTCCTTGTGGCTTGATATTAATGATGTGATCTCTACTATTACAGTTAAAGAAATTGAACTGGGTGTGATTTTAATATTAAACCAAGAAACACACTGAAACTTGGACTTTATCAGCAGACAATTAAACTGTCATCTTTATTTACTGTAATAAAGACTTCTTTTCTGTAAGACTTCTGGCAAAAAGGAAGACTGCTTAGACTGTCAGCACTTGTTCATGTACATGGGTATTTATCTGGAAATAACTGCAAGCTTCAGCTGGGGAATTCTGATTCTGGAGGTGTTTTAGGCCAGCAATACTGAGGGTTTGGGTAGATGAGCCTGACTAACTGCAAGACTTTTTAGGGTTGCCACCATAACCTCTCCCAGCCATCTTAGCTTGACTTGGCACTGGGAGCAATTTTAACCTAAATCTCGTGCTGAGAGCTGTAGCCCTGAGCTCAGGTGCCTCTTTTTGTCTGCTCCTGGGACAAGAGCAATTCCTTCACTGTTTTGTGGGAGCTGCTTGGGAGCTCAGCAAATCCAACACAAATCTGATACCCTCAGTGTCCTAGGAGACAGGGACAGTAAAGTTTACCTTCCTACAAACAGGTATGTGAGGGTGACTTTGGAGAAAAGCAGTGACTGAGAAATGTCTGTAGGTTCTACCCCTGCCATTCCATGCAAATCAACTCAGCTGCTGCTTTGCAGTGGGCTGTCATTTTTGTGCCTAAATTGACAACCCTTGTCCCCATATTTGACATAGAGCATCTATGTGCTTATTTTGAATTATTCATTCCAGAGTGTGCACTGGCATTTGTCTGCCTCACACAAGAACCATGGACAGTTTTACAGGTTTAATCTGCCTCTCTTGCTCTGGCTGCAGAGGAATAACTGCTGACAGCTTACTCAACTCTTTGTGGTGCCATTTGTGGCTTTGCTGGCACCTCTTCTTCCAGCGTGGTTCAAAGCTCCTGGAGTCTGCCTCTGGAGCCATCCTGGGTGGCACTGAGGACAGAGCAATGGAAGGTGGCTGCTGCTGCCAGGAGGAAATGGCTCAGGAGATGTGCCTGGGCTGAAGGTCATGAATTCAGTCCTCACACAGGGCACCACAAAATGCCAGTTCTTGGCTTCTTTTCTCTCTCAAGGTCGGGATGGAAGGCACTCAAGGCAGTATTTTGTGTTCAGACTCCAATGTTTATTTTTTCTTATCTATGTTACAGTCTCACAGCAGTGAGTTCTGCAGTATTCCACTAACAAGCTACAAAATAGCTAACTATCTTTCTCTCTACAAGGTCTTTTAAGGCTAAACTGTCCAATTAAGAAATGACACCTAAATTATTTTCACTTTTAACACAATAACCAATCACTCAAAGTCCGCAATGTGGACTTTTCTGTCCAATTACACAAAACCACCCAAACCCATGGAGGAGAAGGTGAAGAAGGACCAGCCTCCACCCTAAAACCTCCATCTTGCTTTATAGATATTACTATACTCTAAACCCCCAAACTCTAAGTTTTCCACCCTGTTTTCCACACACTTCTAATCAAAGTACACACCCCTAATCCCAGTGCTATCAATCAATTTTGGAAACCTTCTCCACAGCCTCAGGTCAAATGCAGCGTTCTCCTGGGAGTCAGAGTCTGTCAGCACAGAAAGTCTGAAATTCTCAGTCTCCAGAACTCCAACAGCCTGGGTTTGCAGTGGGTGGGACACACAGACTGGCACCCAGACTGGTGGTGGTAGCATCAAACAGAAATTCTGCTGTTGCACAATGGAAAGAGGATCTGGCCTCTCTCTGAGTGCAGATTTGCCTTCTTGCCCAAGTAACAGATGACTTTTCAGTTAATTCCTGCCATTTATCAGTTTTGTTTGGTGACGTCATGAAGTGCCTGTCAGCATAGGGGAAGCTTAACTCTGGTTTCCCAGGCTGTGGAACATTCTGTGGGAAAGTCTTGCTTCCTGCAAGATGCTCCTGACAGATGCACTACTTTCTTATGCACCCTTTGAGGGATGTGAGACCTGACAGCTCTGCCTCCACCTGGGGAGTAGCTCCACCTGCTATTTCAATTTATTTGCATTTTTAACTCTATGTTTCTAAACTAAATTAAATATTCTGTCTATAGAGATGGATCTTTACTTCCCCATGTGTATTTATCTGTAAATGCTGAGGGCTGCTCGTGTCCTTTGCAGGGCCCCCTTGTGCCCCTGGCAGAAGGGCAGACTGGTGCTTGATAAAACACGAGGCTGTTTTATCCCTCTTCCTCCTCTCAAGCTGGGCTCAGGCACAGCTGGACACATCTGCCTGGGTGGGGCAGGCAGAACCTCCATCCCACACAGCACAGCTGTGGCTGCCTCCTGAAATGTGCTGGGCAGAGAAGGATGCTGGAGCTGCTGGGGCCCTTCTGGCTGTGCCCACAGGGTTTGCAGCACTCCTCAGTTCTCCAGTTGCTCAGGTTTTGCTCTGGGTTTTTGTAGATCACTTCAAGGCAATCTTCCTGTCCCAAACACATGCTCTGTGTAGGCAGCACTTCCCTTCTGTACTTGGGGCAATCACACAGAGGTGGTGGTGTGGTTCAGGAGATTGGCACCTTTGACCCTTAAAGCGGTTGGATTTCAACGTCCTGTGTGGCAAGAGCAAATATTTCCTGCAGTGATCTGTTCTGTGGCAGCCCAGCAGAAATGTTGGGGCTGCCACTGTGGTTGTGCTTGATTATGCTGCTGTTGCCCAAGGCCATCTGGGGCTGCAAGTCAGGCAGAGCTGAGCCAGAAGCAGTGTCTTGAAATATCTTAGTAAGTACAAGGGAAGCATTGATGGCTTTGCCAAAGCCAGCACACACCACCTTTAAATTAAAATCAGTTGATGAGCCAAATTACTTTTAAAGCAGGAAGCTCCCTTCAGACTTATTGCCTTTGTTTAAATATTTATGATTTAACTTCCTTCTGCAACACATTAATCTTCTTCTGTACAGTTGCAATCCTCTTGAATTCATGCTGATGCCAAAAATAACTGTGACAACTGTGTTGCTGTCTCTGTAGGATTTCCTGACTAATTCCTAACTGATTCCGCAGGAAAGGGAATGTTTTTGTTTTTTTTTTAACAACTTGGATACTACACTCGCTTCCCATGTGCAATTCCTTAGAAGAAAGTAATTTTGTTGTTGTTGTTGTAGTTTGCCAGTGCTTGGAGATCAGTTCTGCTGCACCAGTGCTGTGCTGCTCACTGGGTCTCTGGACTTGCCAACTGTTCCCCATCCCAAACACACACACACGAACTTTGCTGTCTGCCAAGCCTGCTACCTTGTGCTCACTGATGATGGGGAAATAAATGCCTGGACTCTGACACATCAGAGTCCTCCACCTTGCTGGTGTTACCTGCTTGGATTTCTTCCCATGGCATCTCAGTAAAGAGATATTTTCTCTGTGGGTGAGAAAACCCCCTGGGTCTTCCTGATTGCACTTTTCATTTGCAGCCCAAACATTTTGCAGAGATCTTGGCAGGATGGTACTGGCACGTGAAAAAGCAGAGCCCAACAGGGATTGAGTGGTCCCTGTCTGCTGCTGGTGGTGATGCCTTGGAGTGGCCACCTAGAACAGGGGCTAGACAAGATTAAGAGAATAAAAGCAGGTATTTCTTGAAGGCCTTCAATAGGCACACCTTGGGCAGCCAGAAGCCTCCCAGAGGCTGCACCCAGGATGGACAATGGTCATGAGTTTTTCAGACAATTATAAGTTTGGTCCATTTACATATCAGGGGTTAATCCTCCAATTACAGCCTCAGGTAATGACGTCATATTCCCCCAGTTTGCTCCCCCCCAACTCATTTTTTGTTTATACTTTTCAGGGCCTGAGGCTGTAGGGTGTCCTTGAGTTTCAGGACCAGAGAGAGGAACTGTTTTGTCTGAATAAAATGAACTTAATAAAATCAAATTGAATTGTCTGAATAAAATGGGAGAACAGTAGCTGACAGGCTATAGAGTTTTAGAGTTAAACACTAAAGCAGCACAGGATCTGAAAAATACAAAAGCTAAATCCTAAGGCATCAATGAGGGGCACACTGCTGGTGCTCCCCCCACCCCAGCAGGCTGGCCAGCCACTCCAACTCGGGGAGCACACAAGGCAGCCTGTCAGTCAGTGATGCTGGCTGCAGCCAGTGCTTATCCACGTGCCTTAGCTGTGAGCAGGAAGCTTCACAAGTGAGCTGGGTGTCACATCAGGCTCTGTAGGAGCAGGGATCCCCAGTGGCACAGGAGCTGATAAAGGATGCTCACAACTGGCACCACAGGACAGGCAGAAGGGTGAGCTCAGTGCCTGAAATGCTGCTCCTTGTCTTCCTTCATGGCAGAAGCTCATGAACAGCACCAGGGGAAGGGCTGGAGAAATGCAGGATGCTGGAATGCCAGGAGGCTCCAGCTGGGCAGGGTTTTTAGACCTTGTTTCTGCCAGGGGTATTGCAGAGCGTGTGGTATCCCTGCTATTTCCATTCCTGGGCTGGGAGACTCCTTCCAGGCATGGCTCAGGAAGCTGTGCCTGCTGTCAGACCCTGGAAAGGGAAGCTGAATTCTCTAACCAGGAGCAGTTGGAAGCTGGTGGCCTGTACCTTGGGCCAGATTTTTCCTGTCATGGTGCTTTGGGTGCTGGTGGAGCCCTTGGAGTGTGGGTATTAAACTTTGCAGCTCTCATGGCTGATTTTTTGACATGGAGTAACATTCAGAGGGTGATGCTTAAAATCCTGGGGATCTGGCTAGAGGTGCCACACCCCAGGGAAGAGTGGAAAGCTTTTCCCATGCACACCCTTAGCACTCAGGGCAGGGTGGAAATCTTCCACAGTTTGCTCTGGGCTGTGGTTTGGATTGTAATTATGTTTTTTCATTAGCTCTTGATACTGTTTGCTTCTCTTTAGGCTGCCTGAAAATAGGAATGAAAAGGAATTTGGTAATCGTGAAGTTAGGAAATAAGTTTGTGAGGGTTTAGCCTGTTTAAAGTATTTACCACCACTGCTATCTACTAAGAAAAATGTGGGTTTTTCCTAGCACAATGTGTTCCTTGGAAATGAGTAACAAAACACAAAACTCCGCAAATATTTGCAAAACAAAGGCAGTTGCATCTGTCTGCCAATTAGCAGAGAGGACGCTGGGGATGTCCCAAAATCCATGTCACTGGATGAGAATATGGCAAATGAAGTTTGTTACCAATCACTGCAGAGCAACCTGTGTGGGGAATAAGGGCTTCATTTAGGCACATAAAAATTGACACTGAATTGGTTCTTTCCTCTCTGGAAGGCAGCTGGAATCCTATGTCCTGCTGAAAACCTCACTGCAGCTCTCAGTGGGAGCAAACAGGGAGAATTTGGAGCAAAGTGAAATATAAATCCATATTTAATATAAATATAAAATATTAATTTAAAGTGAAATAGAAACCCAAACATCTGCAATGCTGGTGGCAGTTCCAGCCTGGGAAACTGCAGTGCAGAGGGGTAGGAAATGCAGAGATGGACAGCTGGGGTGGTGAGATTTCAGGTGCAAGGTAACCTCACAAAGCTTCTTTGTTTAAAAAGAGGCAGTTTTGGGGAAAGGTGCACTTATCCACAGAGAACTGAAATGTGCTACAAGCAATCACAGGTGAAACACAAGCGCAGAGGCACGGGGTGAAATGGTTCAGCTGCAGGTGAGCCAAAGGAAGTGGGGTTTTCCCAACACTCCATCCAAGTGCAGCAAGTTGCTGCAGGATATTTTTGAGGCCAGAAATGTACCTGGTCACGGGGGTTAGTTCCATTTGTGAAAAGTAGGTCTGTGACTGACTTAAATTTCTCAGCTGGGGAGGTCAGCAAATTCTGCTTGCTGGGATGGATAAAGCAGGGTCCTGTACTTTGCACACACCTTTTTATACTTTGTGCAAACCCCTTTTTAGCAGTGTCAGAAGGAAGCTGTTGGGCTAGGCAGAGCAGCTGTCCTGGCTGAGGCCATGAGTGTGTTTCTGTAAACTGAGAGCACTGTGGTGGACAGCTTGGAAGGGATGTCTTGGTTTCTTGGGAGATGCTTAACCACAATATCCTGGTACTTCCTCTCCTCTGCAGGCACTTTGTACCGTGAGCAGGGAAACGTTAGCAAAGGTTACACAAGCTCTACCTGGAAGTGTTAGGGAAAAATCAAGCCAACAGTCTTGCACGTGCTTTATCAGTCTGAGGACTCCAGGGAAAAAGCGGAGTAGGTCTTCCAGCCTGCTGCCCATTCTCCTTGGCATGGAGCATAAACCCTGGGATCCAGAGGATCCTGTAGGAGAGTAACTGAGGAGAGCTGAGCATGTGTTCAGAACAAACCCCCAGAAGTTCATCAGCTGCTAATAGGAATTACCGGCTAATCAGCCTGCAGCTTTCTTAGTGTCTGATGTTTTGCAGAGATTTCTTTCTGACAGGACCCCTCTAATGCTCATTTATTTTCTGTTCATTGCTCTCATGCTTGGATTGCATAGGATGTGTGTGGGCAGAATGAAAGGAAGAGGAAGGAAGGAGAAGCTTCGCATAGTTTTTTGTGGTTTCACCCACAAGAGAAGCCAGATTTCCCCTGTTTACATGACCTCCTCCTCTCTTTGGGATAATAGCTGCCCTTTTTGGATGTGGTGGATGTTCCCTGGTCCCGTGAGTTTTCCCCTCAGACCCTGCATCTGCTCTCAGAAGGCAGACCCTGTGTTCTGCTAATTTTCCATATATTTATAGAGTGTGGGCATTTGGTTATGCAAGGTTCCTAAGAAAGGGCTGAAGATCTCTCAGGAACCTGTGACTAGCCTGGGGATTTTGTTGCTTCAGTGTGTTGTGGAACACCAAGAAATGGATCTCCCATGTGGACCCTGGTATAATTTCCTGCTAGGAAAATTGTAACAACAGTTTGAGCTCAGAAGATTCACAGAAGGATGTAGGTGTATCCTCACAGTGATATTCCTTCTAAAGCACTTGCTGGATGAGGTAAATGAGATTTCTCATCCCAACTACCCTTTACTGCCTGATCCTGTGCACAGATGTAAAGACACACTGTGGTCATCAGAGAATATCTGCCTGCAAATCCACTTTCTGTCCCCTTCCCACCAGGGGACTGTCCTGCAGGAAGCTGAGAGATGGCTGAGACAACAGTGTAGGTCTCCAGTGCAGGGAGAGATCCCTGCACCTGCCCTTCCCAGCTGGGGTTTTGCAAGCCAAGCTGGGCTGCTTCAGTCAGTGCTGCACTTGTGTTCCATGTTTGACTCCACTGCCTGGTCTGAAGGGAGCTTCTGGGAGTTCTTCACCCTCAGAGGTGTTTCTTGTCACTTGGACTGCTGGAATAATGAAAAAAATCGTGAAAATGGGAGTGTTCTTCCCCTTCTTCCCACCAAGAAGCTGCTCACAAATTCCAGGGTCTCTGGCTCTCACAGAGCTGGATGGAGCAGCAGAGGGAGACAAGAAAGCTCCACATGAGATGCAAAGTTTTATTCCAAGCTGAAATCTCTAAATTGCAAGGGCTGGAAGGCACAGCTGTGAAGGAAAGCTGCCTAGGTTTTAGCCAAGTGATCACACAGGGGGTGGAGGGTTCTGCTGGGGGTTTGCACAAATGGGATGGGACTGCTGGGGTACATTCCTTGGGCTTTACTGCAGCATCAGCCTCATTACAGGGCTGAGACAATTGGAAGATGGCAAAGCTCACGGATACCCAGCAGCAGCTAAAGATTTCTTTGTTACAGAGCATTTTAAAAACTTTCTAGCCAATAGCACATTGCCAAAGCTCACAGACAGTTTTCTAGCCAGTCACTAAGAGCACAGGTACACCTGCCTCACACTGTGCTTGCTGGTCTGCTCTCTATTAACAACACACAATACTTCATTATTAAGCTTAAAACCCTCTGCTGTCTTGTTGGGCCTATTTTTCTGCAGTCTTAAGGTCTATCTTGGCTAAGCCTAAGACTCAAACTATTGTTTCATGTCCTTGCTTGCTGTACTACTGTAACTTTTCCACTCCCAGACGTTGCAGCTGCAGCCAGCTCTGAGTTCTCTGCTCTGTTTCTGAGGCCTGCTTTTACAGCTTTCTGAAAGCCTTCTTGCCTTCACTATTTTTCCCACAGAGGGTGATCTGTAGCCTCACACACTCTTCAGGGGATGGTGTGACTTTGCCAGCAGAAGATCTGTTGCCTCCTAAATCTGCACAAGAGCCCTGAATGTGACTGATGGACGTGGCCTGCACAGATCTGCTCCTTGCCATACAAATAATTCTTGCCATGATATTGAAGAGGGCAGGGGGAGGACTTGGCTTGTTCATCTCACCTGGCTGCTGAAATCTGGGGAGCTGGGGTGTTGTTTCTGTCCTTTCCAGTCTCCCTACACTGGATATTTGCAATATGAGGAAAAAGGCTTCTATTTTATCATCCTTGCTCTTCATTGCTTAGCATTCCCACCTAAACAAAGAGTTGTCATGTTACAAGTAAGAAAGCTGGTGATAATAAAGTCTCTCTGGGAGGACACAGCAGGGTGCTGACCCACACCAGAGGGAATCTGACCTTTTGTTAGTGATTTCCTGATGTTTGACCCTGTACTTGGGTATCACACTTGGGTAACAAAACCAGCTGACTCAGATGCTTGTGTGATGATTTCTGCTTCCCACTTCTGCTATAAAAATGCTCCCTCCAGGAGTTTATAGGGGTGAATTAAGGAATTGAGCTGGGAAATCTGCATCCTTTATAGACATCTGAGTTATTTATTTACATGGCTTGCATGCTGCCACCAGCTCAGCTTTTTGTGTGATCAGTGATTGTCTCTTGGCCTTGCTCTCATATACAAGATCATTTTCTGTGCAATTGTTCAAGACTGGAGTGTCCCTCATCCTTAAAATATGATGATTGTCACTCTTTTGCTCTGACTGTTGGGTAAACACATGTTCAAAGTGGCTTTTGGGAGGAGTACATATAAATATTTGTGGCCTAAAGTAGGAAATGCAAGTTGGCACAGTGTGTGTGGGAGAACAAATGGATGGCATTAGGCCAGAGGAGGGGAAAAATAAGATACCTTGAGAGAAACTAGGTGAGCCTGGTCCTTTTTGCTCTGATGTGAGTGAGGGACACATCCACTGGAGCCAATGAAACATTGAGAGAAGTATCTCAGGAATGAAAGAGCTGAGATTAAATTGGCCTTGAACTCTTGTGAGGTAAACACAAGGCTAAGCCCTTATCAGTGTGTGATCAATGTGCTTCACCTACTGCAGGATCAGTTCCCTGGTGCACAGGGTACAACAGCCACCTCTGAAATCACCCTCTCTAATGTGTTCAGCTTGGAGAGAGGAGTGGTGGGGCTGAGATCCAGTTAGGCCAGGAGTTGTTCTAGAGCTGCCAGCCAAAACTGGTGCCCTTCTGCCCATTGTCACCTTGTGGCCTGATCCTCCTCCTCCTTTACCTTTACATCTTTGCAGTTTGATTTTCTGTTTCAGAAGCATTGACTGACTGGAGAGAGGCACTGACAATTATTTCTTGTGAGTTTGTTCTTCTCACTGGTGTTGCCAGCACAAATATTTACAATATTTGTCATCTATTGCTGCACATGCAGATGCTGCTCTTTGAGAGTCACTTCTGCCTTCCATGTCTCCTCTTTTCTCCTGATGCTATCAGGCAGTCAGGCATTGATCCTGTGACAGATTTAACCTTGTGGCTTTCCGTCCAGACCTCTTTTGGCCCTGAGGTTTGAAGCTTTGAGTGCTGTGTAGCACCTGGACAAGTGTCCTTTGCACCAGGTGCAGTGTGACACTGCCCTGTCACCTCTGTGCTTGCTCTGCTCCTCCTTTAGAGCTCTGCTGTGAGTCATATTCCAGGGAAATTGTGCTTAACTGCACAACAGCTGTGGCAGCATTGAAAACTATCCTGTCACAGAGCAGAAATCCTGTCTGATATTTCTACTCCCTTATTAAATGTGATCACTGAAAAGAAACCCTTTTCCTTCCTGTTTCATCCTGAGGTCACTGCTGAGGTCTGATGCCTCTTGGTACTTCCCTTTACTACCTGAATTTCTGGTGGAGCATTTCAGAACAGTCTGTGTAAGCAGATCTGTGGAAGTATTTTATTTTCATGCTCTTTGAATTTCAAAGAAGTTTTGTCACAGAAAGGCACAGTCCTTTTGCAAAGCAGGTGAGATGGCACAGCTCAAACAAAGGAGGTGCTCTGGTCTCCTAGGCATGGATCACTTCTGGTTTTTTCCTCATCTGAGGGAAATTAATGCCTTCCTTAATAAATGTATTGATGAGAACAGGCGTTGGGTTGATAAACTGTGCTTCCCCATAGGATGGACCTGCTGGTGCCTCCAGCTTGTCAGAGAATGCAATCTGTCCCTGAGCAGGAGTAGAAATCACACTGCAGAAACTACTGCAGAGGTTTCATTGATAAAAAATAAAAATCTTCCCTCTTCCCATGGAAAATGGGAATGTTTAAAGATACCCACTTTTGTCCTGCACTGAGAAGAAGCAATCTCAGGACTATTTGTAGAGGTGGGATATCAACAGTTACTTGAAAATTGCCTTGTCCTCAAGAAAAATGTCATGATGTTATCTCCCAGCTGGAGCCTCTTCTCATCATTGGCTCCAGGGAATGTGCTGTGGGGGAATTTGCATTTAGGAGAAGTTCCTGTAAAGCCTGTGCTACTGCAGAGGAGGCTGTTGTGCATTGCTCATAAAAATGAACAAGTAAAACTCTTGGATGACAGTCCTGGTGTTTCATTCAGGCCTTTCAAGTTGATGTATCTGGATGGAAAATAGGGCTTGAATAAAAGCACTTCAAGAAACTGTTACTTTTCTCTCTTGGAAAACCTAACCAGAAGCATCACTTGATGTTTCTAGAATAAAAAAAAAATTGAGGAAAAAAAAAAAAAAAGGTGATTTTTCTAGGGAAAATGGTGCATTTTATGTTTTTTCTGAAGAATAATGTTCCCTGTGAGAATTTTTCCAGGCCTAAACCTGCATTTACGGGGGGGGAAGTAGAAGAGAGAGCCTGTGAGGGCTCTAAATATTTTCTAATATATTTTTCTAAATATTGTCCAGTTCCTTGGATCCTGACAAAGTCTGGGGGGCTGAAAGTTTCTCCATGAACTGTCCACACTGACTGTGGTCCACAGCTGGTAGGGAAACACAAAACCTCTGCCTGCTTTTAGTGGAAGGAAGAATGTGCTGGTTGGAGGCTCTGAGGATGAACTGCAGAACTGGAACTCTCTGAGTGAGTGGACAGAACAGCTCATCACCCACAATAACACTGGAATTTTGCTTTGGAATGTTGCATTTTATTTTTTTAGAGTGTCAGTCCATCTGAGCAGGGAGATGGTATGTCTACCAGCCCTAGGGACATTGTGATAAGTTGAAGTAATTCTTCATTTTTTCAGGGACTGAGCACCCTGAATCCAGCTTGTCAGAATCACTGAAGAATGTTTCTGCAGATGGGAGCCTTGATTTTCTAGGTGGAGATGGTTTTGTTGCACAGGAACTATTTCAGGCTTGACTTTGATAAAGTTCCATCTGCCTTCAGTGGCTTTCAACCAGCATAAATGTGGTTTAGCTTTTGTCATGAATGATAAATGTTTTCTGCCTTTGGGATGATAATTAAAATCTCTGAGCATTCTTTAGGCTCTGAAGACCACCGTGGGTGATGCTTACCTGGAGTGAAGGTATGGCTAACTTGCCCCTAAAGGGTATCAGTGGTCAATCCTCAGGGCAGCTGATGCTCTTGGGGCCACAAAATCATTTAGCTTGGGAAAGGCCTTTGAGATGGAGTCCAGCTGCTGCCCTAACACTGCCAGAGGGAATCACAGAGCCCTAAAAGGTGGGAAGTCAGCAGCAGCAGCAGCATCTTTGTAGGTATCCTCTTGGCTGGGCACTGAAGTTCAGAAACAACCTACTCAGGCAATCAGAGATTAATTAATTAAGAAAATCAACTTTCTTTACCTCATTTTTGTGTATGCTTTGGTGTCTGTGCAACAGCAAGGGAAGAGTGCAAGACTTCATCAGGACTTTGGAATGTCTTCTGGAATTAGCAGCAGTGGGGAATGAATAATGTGATCTCTGACACCTCCTGCTTCCCGTGCTGGGTTGCTTTTGGGAAATGGTGTTTCCTGTGAGATAGAGGCTAAGAAGAAATAGCTTTTTCTCCACAACAACAGATGAGTGCATGTTACAAATCCTCAGCTGATTCCGTGTCAATGTCAATGCAGAACTAAACTGTGCACCTTTGTCAGACCCTGTGAGGGAAACTCCAAGCTGCAAAGTATTTTACTGTGCAAGAGAATTGCTTCAATTTTGAGGTGTGTCCATCCTCTCTTGTTTTGAGTCCACTCTTGGTAAAAGTAGGAAGGGCATTGCTTCCCAATGGTTTGACTTCTTGGAAAGAGGTAGAGATGCAGATGGTTTCTTTTCAATGAAACAGCTGAGGGCTCAGCCTGGAACAACGTATGTTTTCAGTTTTTAAAACCTGGACCATCTTAATTATCTGTGCTGAAAATCAATGCTTTGAGTTGTCCTGAGGCAGAATTTCCCCAGGAAACCGAGATCAAGCAGGTTGTGTCCAGGCCTTTCTGGATATTATGGACAGCAGGGGCCAAAGCAGACCTGTCCAAAGGCTAAAGGGATAGGATCACAGCCTGGGGGTTCCTGAACTCTTGCACAGTGACAGAGTTGTTTGGGGTTGTGGTGCCTTGAGGTCTGTGTGGTGGGGCCCTTCTTTTGTGCTGGGTGGGGCTGCCTGCAGCCTAATCCCAGTTCCTATCAGGACTTTCCCAAAAAATCATGCTCTGGCTGTTTTTGGGCAAGCCAGCTGCATCAGTGCTGTGCCACCTCTGCCCTGTCCATCCCCAGGCTGTCCTATCCCTCCCTGCTCCTACACCTGTGCACAGCTCATGGTGCTTGCAAAGCTCTCTGCTTTGTACAGACAATTACAGCAAGTTCTCTGAGAAGAATAATTACTCCTTTTTAGTGGAAGTTTTAAAGAGTTAAATCAGAGGAAGTTGTCAATGGTTTTAAATAAGATCAGGGTGTGTATTGAACAATGAGGAGATGATTAATGACAATTAACACTCAGCAAATGATCGTTTGGCTATTCTGTGTGTGATGATGCTTAGGGAAAACCACTATTTTTAGGGGTAATTGGAAGTTACACCATGAGTGTTTGAAGGGACAAAGGCAAGCTTAATTCAGGTGTTTCCTGAATCTTGTCTTGCTAATAATTACTTTCCCATGTGCTTTTATTTTTGTTCACTTCCTAAGTGGAACTATTTGCTTTTGTCTTTCTTATTAATTAAAAAAAGATAACCTCTTAAGAAACATGTTCTAGTGACAAGAATAGTCCCTCTGGTTTGTGTTCTTTTATCCAGTTTATTAGCAAAGCAGTAGGGTCCTAAATAAGGACCGCGGCTCTGAAATGAGGCTCTTCCTGCTCTGAATGCCAAAGAAAAGGAGGATTTTTGGAGCTGGCTTAGATGGGCAGTGTCCAGCTGTCTTCCTGCTTCTGACTCTGGATTTTCACATCACCTCTGTGCTTCCTTCTGCCCGGGAGCACAGGGTTCCCCCAGCTGAGAGATGAGGAGCTTTTCATCTTGGGCCAGTGCTGCTTCAATCTTTGCAAAGCACTGCCACTTAAATGAGTTTTGACAAACAGGAGCATCCCTGATGGAAGTTCCCTCTTTCCATTTGAGTGACACCAAGCAATCTCCTTTCCCTACTTGTGTTTGATAATTCTGGGATTCACACTTTCTCTGCCTGTTCCTGCAGAAGCAGCATCTTCTCTGCCATTTATACACATTTTACCCTTTTTCTCCCGAGTCAAAAGTCATTTTCCACTCAGAGAGCAGCAACCCCTGTCCAAAGGCACTGCATTCATGGGAGGCTTCTCTTATTATTATATCATTGTTCTCATTATTCTCATTATTATTATTATTTTTATCTTTATTATTAAGAATTAACAATTGCTTTGCAAGTTAGCCTGGACAAGAGAAAATATTTCCTGTTGAGCTTCAGGAGATCATCCCACTTCACCACCTTTAGGGGCTGAGAATCCCTGACAGCCACAACAGCCGCGGAATTTTCTCTGGTCCAGGGCTGAGAAGAATTTTTTAAATTGATGATGGTGATGATCACTGCTCATTTTGATAATTTGTGATTAATGCTGCTTGTTATATCTTAGCCAAAGGATGTTGGCTATGACCATTGGCTATTTCCTGTTGCAATATTTTTGATACCATGGCTTTTTATAAATGTCATCTACTAAATATGTTGTATTCTAAATATAAACCCAAATATTTGCTAATGGCTTTCTTATGATAAGGTCACAGGGGTGAGAATATTTTAATAAAGCAGGCATGAATTATTTACTTTGGGTTAAATAAAAAAACATTGCCCATGGAACTGAGCCTCTCCCTAAATCGAAAAGTTTTGTGGGTTTTGGCTTCCTGTTGGTCTTTTGTCAACAAACAGAAAATGGTTCTTTATCCCCTTCTGGACTGACCAATAGGAGTTTTGCAAACCTGCCCCATCACATGTAAACCTTTTTACCTACTTTTGATGTAGCTTCTTCTATGATTTGTGGAAATAGGTTTCTCTCCCATTGTTAGAGCTGCCAGCACATACTTGGAGTCATAGCTCTAAGGAGGAGAATTCATTTTGGGCTGAAATCAGTGAACCTCCATAGATCCAACAGATCCACAACCTCTGCCAGTAATACCCATTCAAAAACTCATGGCTGAACTGGAACACAGCCCATTAAACAGACATTCAGTCTTGATTTTATAGATACCAGGGACAGGTTTTCTGTGTATTTTCCCAGAAGTTCTAAAGATTCTGAAAGTTTCAAAATACAGGTGACAAAGCCAACATAAGAATTTCTTGTCTTCTCTTCCCAGCCTCTGGCTACTTCTGCTCACTGTGATGTTGCTCCCTCACTTGTGACAGTGCAACCCTTTGTAGACCCACACTATAAAACAGATTGCTGTAATGATTTAAAAAGCCCGTGGGAAACTCTCAATTTGACTTAATTACAGAAGAAACATTTTGTTAACTGCCTCTTTATAGGCTGAGGCAGTACTGCAAGCTTAATTTAGTCTTGTACCACATGATTTGCAGTTACTTACATCCAGGGCATGTATAAATTGCCACCTTTCTGCTCTGGAAAGGCTTTACAACCACAACAGCTGCATTGCTCTCACTCACTCACTAAGAAGAGAGGGGAAAAGTTTCTCTGTAACTGTCAATTAACAAATTACTGGAAGAGTGAAAATTGAATATAATAATTTAAGCAGCAGGAAAAGAACATGGGAGATCTCTGATTTAGAGAGTGAATTTTATGCCAAATCACAAGAAAAGTATTTCAGTCAACATCTCACTTTTCTTTTTTGTTTGGAATTGGAGGTTCTGATGCCTTCCCTTGGCGAGTCTTCTCTTTTGACATCTTAGGAGCCTTTTTGAGGCTTGTAGGAACCTAAGGAAGAGTAATTTCCTTACAGAGTCAGCCACAGGATTATTTTTCAGCATTTGAGCCTGCCTGGGAGGCCAGGGGTTGCCAACCAGCTCCAAAGCAAAACCAGGCCTCCTTTTTTCCTTGGAGCTCTGTGTAACTTTTACACTTGGAGAGGGCTGATCTGATATCAGCTGATCTGGCAATCATGCCTGGAAGCAAAATGTCCAAAGGAAGCATCTTCTGCTTCAAACTCTGCTCCTTTGTCAGCATGATGACAAGATACCTGCACTGCCTCCATAGAGCCCTGCTGTTCATCAGGAACACGCTTGATGAACCTCCATGGTGGAGGGAAAAATAGGTAATAAGTGGGAATTTGTGAGAAGTATTAGGAGGCCTCAAATAGTGCTCTCCTTTATGGCTTTTTGCTGTTTTGACACCTTATTTGGACAGAGAATTACAGTGGATGGGGAAAAAAGGAAAAAAGAAAATATCCAGGATGCATTCGCTTAGCAAAGCTCCAAAGAATATGGTCTCAGTGGGATGAGCTTTTTCCAGCTCTTCCAGGCTTTCCCATATGCAGATTTTAAACTTTTATCATTCTCTAAAAAAAAAATTTTGTAGCTTAAATATCAAAGTATCTAACAAAAAACAGTTTGAAGAATGATTGGGAGACATTGTTTTATTAGAGAGCAGGCAATAATGGAGGCAAGTAAGCTAGAATTGAACTTTGTTGTGATTTAAGATATTTTTCTAGAGGAAAAGCTTTAATTAAGCCATAAAACTGGAGCCCAATGAAACAATTAACCAGTCTGTGGTTATACAAAGTTAATTGAGGTAACGTCATTCAAGGTAGTGTCTTTAAATTCACCTGATGGTAAATGAAAATAATTCTTCTAATGACACACTTAAGCAACCACGTTTTCCAGCCTCAGTGGTTTGGGAGCATCACCTGTCTGTGCATTCCTCCTGCCTGTGTGCTTTGCCCTCTTTTCTTTTTGTCTGCATCTCAGATGCCACTCACTCGGCACGGACAGGAGCAGCTCTTGCTTGTTTGAATTCCTCACCACAAGGACTTCAAGTGCTGTGGTTTGTGCTTGACAGGGCCGTGCTGGCAGCCTGAACATGATCCCCAGTCATTCTGAAAGCCAGGTACTTTCTCCTCCCTGAAGCAAGAAGACAATTCTGTGTTCTCTTGAGGCTCAGTTATGGGGTAGAGCTTCTGTCATCTGCCTCGGGTGGAGTCTGTGTTGTCTTGTGTTTTCCTATGAGCTGATTTATCAGTGACTCTCAAGGTGAAGCCACAGCAAGCAGGGCACCCAGAACTGGGCAGGCTCTCTTCTGATTTAGCAGTCAGTGTTTAGGAGATGGATTTCAAATTCCTACAGAACTGTCGTGGGCAGGATTTTCATGGATCCCCTTCCGTGGTGTGTGGGGAGCCTGCCAAGCCACTCATGCACAGATACATCTGGCTCAGTGCGTGCTGCATGCTGAGTGTTTGCATTTCAGAATTCCCTGCTGTTGCCACAGCATTTGTGGTTCCTTGGACCAGCACAAGGGTTTCCCAGAAGCTGCCACCAAAACTGGTGAAACACTAACAGAACTGGTAACAGAAGCTGTCCCACGGTTTTCAGTAGCGACCACAGCACCCAGTTTTAACATGGCCACAGGAAAGAGTTCGTTTAGAAGTTCTGTGTCCAATGCCACACCACCAGAGGCCTTCTTCTTCTCCATGGTCAGGTTTTATCCTTGTCCTTCTCTTTACTGCTTTATAGCTGTGGGGCACTGCACACACAGTCAAGAAGGAACAAGTCTGGTAAATGGAGGAGCAGCTTTGTGGCAGCTACAAAGTCTCCCTTGCCCTGTGACACCGAGCAGACTGGGTGGATTTGGTCCTGGCTTTGATCCAAGCAACGTGAGAGCTGCTTCTCCTGTCCAGATTGGCCAAAGCTAACTCACTGAAACAGAAATAGTTAGAATTCTTTTCTGTAGCAATCTGCTATCTAAACTACAAACTCCCCAACTTAGAACTACTCCCTTCTTTTACTTTTGCATATTATTTTGGCATTATTTTTAGGCATCCTTATCCCTTGGACCAGTACTTCTTTCAGTTTTAGCAGCTGCCAAATTCGACACAGAATCTGCCACTGCCATCTACTAATGCAGATAGCATCAAATATGGTTTTTAATCTGCCCTTTTGCTAGACTTGTGCTAGCTGGGACAGCAATGAAGTGGGGATGGAGGAAAAAGGGACAGGGATGTCGGAAAGGAGTGGAGAAAAATATGTGAGCAGTAATGTTTGACCTTTGTCAGGGTAATCTTTCTAACTGAATTGTTTACTTACTGAACTTCTTCAGGGCTGTGTGAAATCCCCATTTATGCCCCCAGTTGTAACACACCTCCTTCAGCTGCCTCTATGACAAACAGATTGGTGTATCCTGCTCCAGCAGTGGGGATTTCTCCTGCTGTGATGTGGGATTGCTGTGATTCACCAGGAGAACCAGTGCAGCTGCATCAGCTCTGCAGCATGACCAGCCTAGCAGTGCAGAGCATTCCTTGCTTTTGCAGCCTTTTGGGGGAACAGCATCACCTGACAGTGTCAGCAGTGACAAAAGGCTTTCAAGTGCTGGAGTCAGGGAGATATTTCACATGCTGTTGTAGTGTAAGGAGGTCAGGGTCACCCATCCATTTATTCACAGGTAGGCATGGCCATGAGGGATGCACTGTGTGCTGCCTGTTAGTCTGAACATCTTAAGATGACTTCAAACAAATGAAGCTCTGCTTATTGCCTGTTTCCCTGTAGTTTTGCCAGTAGGTCTGGTCCAAGTAATTTTCCCCTCTCTCTTTTAATTTCTGAAGGCTAAAATCTGTTTATTCTTCCAGAGAGGGCTTGTGGGGCTCATAAATAACTTGTAATGCTTCTTTTAGATCATCAGCTGGAAGATGAAAAGCAGTGGGAAATACTTTGGCAATTAGCTCATTGTGAGAGCAGAAGAAGCAGTGGAAGCAAGCTCTGTGTGCATCAAATGTCTTTCTGGGGTGAATCAAGGTAATCTACCCCAGGTCACCATTTTCATCCCTGGCCACCACAAATGACCTAAGAGAAAAGGGGAGGAAACCTTAGGGAAGCTGCTGAGTTGTTCTGCAGGGAGATAGCTGTTTGTTGTTGTTGTCCTGGAGTTAAATTCTTCATTGCTGGTGACTGTGAACAGGTAGCCAACAGCTGGGAACTTTGGGGCAGCCTGGCAAGAGGAATATGAGTGTCTTCTGCATGCTTAACTTCTAATGTGTAGTCACGGGAGACACTGTGCTCCTTCCCAGAAGCAGGGGACTCTGGTGGGGCTGAACCTGAGGCAGAAGGAATTTACTCTGGATCTGGACTGTGGTTTATTCTGATATGAGTAAGGTTTCCTGGCAAGCTCCCTTTGTTTTGGAAGCTGTAGTATTTTTCTCCTTGGGATTGGCTGGAGTTCCCTGAGGCTCAGGGCCTGCATGCACAGCTCTGGAAGAGGTGCAGTGGTGATTTTCTGGCTTTCCATGACCGCCTGCCCGTGCCAAGAAAAGGAATTTCACTTCTCTGTATTTTTTATCTTGCAGAGGGGTGGAAAGAACATAGTATTTTTGCTTCTTAGTGCTGGTATCATTATTTGCACTCAAATGAGATGAAACCAGTAGTAAACAGGAGAGAAATTCTGGCTGTGTTAAGCAGAATAGAAGGCTAAGACACGATAATGATAATTTTGGGGTACATTTCTTATTGCATTAGATGATAACACACCAGACAACTAAGTCTGTGCTGAACTGCAAATGTGCAAAATTGCCTCCGAATTTAGGGAGTGTTTGGGGCTGTCCTTCTCATGCTTGGTTTTCCTGGGCCTGTGCTATTACCTCATCTTTATGGCAGTGATAGAGGAAGGGCTTTTTAGCCACACCTGATGATGAGTGCCCAGGTGAGAACACTTGAAATGGAGCTCTCTGAGTGCTGAGTGGTGGATCCTTAGAAAATCAATGTCACTGTGGTGTCACCAGCAAAGACAAGTGGAAATTGAAATATTCCTACGTGCTAATGACTTTGGAAAATGCTGTGAGAGCATTTGCTGTCGCCAAGGGTGATTCCAAGGGAAATCCCAGAAAACTGGGAAACTTCTGCAGAGTGTGAGAGGCAGTGGTGCTTGCACCTTGCCTGATGGTTTGCTTTGAAGTTGGATGTGTGGCTGCTGCACTGTAAATCTGCAGGGACTCTTGGCTGGTGGCAGATAATCCAAATAGGCACAGGCTATTTTATAACCAATCCCTCCCTTCCCTGAACGACAGCATTTGTTTTGATTTTATGACCTGCAGAGTGGGCATTTTTTTATCTCTGATGAGCCTGACATGTCTCTCGTGACTGCAGAGCAGGGTATTATTGTGGCTTTAGGTTTCAGGCAAAGCTTCCTGATTACTGCTGCTACCAAACTTTTCCATCTGGGATGTTCTTACTGCTGGTCGGTGCCTGTGAGGGTGAGGGAGGAGACAGGAGCAGATAGGGATGCATCAACTCTTCCTGCCCTTCCTGTATGAGGTGATAAATGGCTGATCTTCCTTCCTCTTCCTTGAAAGCAAAAGGGAATGCTTTGAGCAGGTTGACAGCCCTACCTCTCTGTTTATGAGCTGTTAATTGCATGTTGTCACCTGTGGTTAGTATGGTTTAGGAGAGGGAGTCCTTCCATCCTTGCCACAGCTCTTTCTCTTCAGATAGATTCTCAGAAGAGAGAGAAAAAAAAATCCCCCTAACCTTGGAAACTCCCGTTACTGAACCTCTCTTCTCCCAGGCAGGACCTGCCCCAGTTCTGTGAACTAACAGCTCTCCACCTGAGAGTCACCCTGTGACACTGCCTGAGGTTTGCAGAACTACTCTACATGAGCAAATGCTTATTCTTGAAACCAACCCCAAGGCCATGAAAAAACTGCCTTCCTTCTGTTACCCTGTCAAACTTCTTGAAAAGGAGACAATCTCTTAATGGGAAGAGCAAAATTATTTTTTGTCTTCACTTCCCTCATTCCTCCAGCTTCTTAGTTTACCACACCCTCTTTAAAACCTCACTTTTGCTTGACACAAACCACTCCTGTGTAGGAGTTACCTTGATTCCTGATTTTTCATTTCAAATTATTGCTTCCTCCTACTTATCCCATTCTTTCCTTAGTCAGTGCATTCACTTCTGTTTGACACAAACCACTTCTGTGTATGAGTTATCTTGATTTCTGATTTTTCATTCCAAGTAATTGCTTCCTCCTATTTATCCCACTCTTTCCTTGGTCAGAGCATGCATTTCACATCATTTGTGTGACAGAATCTCTGGATCAAACCCTGGTGTCCTTGTAACTTGCTGGTTTTGTGCTGATACCTCCCTGTGTTTGACCTGCTGCTGTCCCTTCCTGCAGACTGACACTGGTGCCAGGGAATCTGTGCCTTACTGCTGGTGGCAGCACTTCTCTTGGCTTCTGTCATTTGCCTGAAAGGAAAGATGAAAAGAGATGTCCTCATCTGTCACCTTCCTCTGCTACAGAGCAGAGAGCAGGGGCAGGGAAAGCCTTGCTCTGGTGTGATGTTCAACTGGCAAAATAGTTGATTTGCAACTGACCAAATCTTGAATAAAAGTGGATTTATAAGTACATTTCATTGTAGTTTACAGTCCTCCTTTCTGCCTAGTCACCACAGGGTGATGAAAATGCCAGGGCAGACCAAGGACCCCCCCTTTTAAGGCAAAGCTCATCCCATCAGTGTTTTCAGTGTGTGCTGTGTCCATCCTGGACTGAGCACCTGATGGAGATTTTGGCCCCCCTGGCAGCCTCTCCTTCAGTCTTCCCTGCTGTACTTTCAGGAAAAGCTCTCAGAACTATGACAGTGTTTGCTTTTGTGCATCTGAGTTTCATTGTGACTGGCTGTACCCCACACCCAATCTTCCTGCCACGATATTTATGCTCTGTTTTGAGAGAAAAGCTAAGAGATAAAGGCAAGATTGACACTGGCAGTGGTGATTCCGAATTGACTTTAAGATCTAAGCAATATCTGCTCAAATAGGACTGGCCAGGCTGCTCTGCCAGCCCTGAGGAGTTTCCCACTGTGGTATAGGGCAGTTTCAAAATGACTTTGAGCTGAGCTGGTGCTGGAGTCACAGTGAAACCTGTGTGGTCTGGTTACTGCTAGTCCACCACTCCCTTGGTTAATTCTCTCTGATGTCCCAGGTCCCTTGGCAAATGTTGCCTTTGAGGAAGGGGGGAAATAGACACCACTGATGGGTGCAGAGGGTCACTCTGTGCTCACTCTCTCACTGTCCCCTGTGCAGACATGTGGAGGGGGGCAGTGGAGTTGGCAGGAGCTCACCCAGGGCACCTGAAGAAGTGCCAGTAACACCTTATCCCCTCAAGTCAATGCAGAAAATAGGTTTAGTCTGGTTTATAACTTGGTATGCATTTCAGTTGAGTGCTTCTAAGTCGTGTTTTGAGACAAACAGCTGTCACCTGGGCTGAGCAGATCTCTAATAAGAAACATGTCAGATTGGTCTGTCATCATTGTTGGAGAAAGGACTCCCTCTTCATTCTGAAATCCTCACATTGCAAACTACACTGGTCCCCCGTGGATCAGGCAAATACTTCTGCAATTAAATTCTAAGGGTATGTAGGAGTAGACACTGAAATATCTCAATCCAAACATCATTCTAAAATCACAAGACAAAATCACAGAGTCTGGGGCAAAGCTCTTCCTTGTTGGTTGTCAATGTAATTTTGAAGTTGACAGTAAAGGACTAAATTCTGAGCTGAGGGAAAAGTGAAGGCTTGCTTGCACATCTTCCTTTTTGCAAGCTCTATTCATTTGGAGAATTTTTGCTTTGTATCTTTGTATCCAAGCTTTAGCCCTAATATTGGAGAGCAGAAGCCACTCTCAGGAGCACACAATGAGCAGGGAAGTGCTTGTATAGACCTTGGGACTCTCCTCTGCTAGCCCTGAAGAACAGCTGCTTACAGCCATTGCAAAAATCAGGGCTCAAGTAAGAAAGGGCTGCTGACCATTGGTGTCACTCTATAAAATGGCCACTTCTACAGCTGTAAACAAAGGCAAAACCTCTTGGATCTGAATGCTTGAACTGTCTGGTGTAATTTGATCCTCTCAGGTTCTGAATTAACTTCTAGGACAATTCCAGATGCTCCCAAAGGGCTGTCACAGGATCAAAGGAAGCCAATGGATGTGTGGTACAGAATGTTCCTATCTCAGAATAGCAAACAGCCTAAAAATGCCTGCTGAAGTGACTCCACTTTGCAAATATTTGTTAATTTGGTGGCCTGCTCAAGTGGGTGAGTGGAAGCTCTGGAGTCAAACACTGAGAACTTGTCCTGGTCAGTGCTGAGCATTTTCAGTTCTAAGATGAATGCTAACAGCCTGTGCCCTGCTATCAGCATGAAGGATCTACTGGCACAACCTGCAGACAGGAGCAGATGTGTAAAGGTTTGTGAGGAAAAAGAAAATAAACCTTGAGTCAGACTGAAGAATTCACCACAATGTTCAGTTAGAGGGAAACCACTCCTGCTGGAGGTAATTCCATTCAGTGGCCATTTTAGCTCAAGAAGGGAATCATTTGTAAGAGGTTCAGCACACTCACAGCTGATTCCAGGCTCTTGAAGGAAGGGAGGAATGCTGTTCAGGGTGATGGATCCCACGGTTTGTTTATGGGAAAGAGCTGTGGTGGCTTTTTATAACCTAATGCTCTGTGAACAAACCTTTGTAAGGAGGTGGGGCTGCACAGGAGCTGCAAACCTCTGTGTCTGTGGTGTCTGGGCCAGAGCCATCAGATCCTGTGGGGTAGAAATAAGGAGCAGAATCCAAGCTGGGATCATTGTTCAGGTGTGGAGGGTCAGCTAAATATTGCCCTGTTGTTGTCCTGGTCCAGGGAGAGAAGCCTAAGGGCTGGAAGAAGGCAGGGCCCTGAGCTGCATTCTCTGCTCTCACTTTGCTTTACAGGAAGAAGGGGCTGGGAGGAATGGTGTGACATTGTTCTGGTCATATTTAAATGTGAGGTTTGGAGTTTAACTACTAATGGCAGCAGGAACTTTACTGGGCTGACTCATATTGCCAAAAAAATACACTCTCATTTCTCCATGTATCCCTGCACAAAGGAAGAGGAGGTGGTGCTGCAATCTTGAATTATCACAGCACAGAGGGAACGTGCTCCTCTCCTCCTTCTGGGTGCCTGGAAACATCCAGGCTTTTGCCTTCCTGAGATCTGAGCTAATGAGAAATGTGAGGAATCATAGATGGTGACCTTGCTGGGAAGCTCCACAGACAAGATTTCTTGCTTGTTTTTTGCAGTCTAGTTTTACTAGCCCAGGCTGTTTGTCCCTAAGCCAGGCAGAGCATCTGGAAGGAGTGGCTGAAGTCATGCTTTGTGTCCCTTTTTTCCTGGGGTCAGGAGTTTCTAGGTCTCTGTCTGACGAAGCCTTTCCAGCAATTTTAGGCCTTGCACTCTTACTGCTCCGTTGTTTGGAAGTGGTCTAGTTGAAATGGGCTTTGTTGGATGTTGGACAGCAGAAGTTGCTGGAGGGTTGTGAATGACCTTGTGGTGGTCTGAGTGGTGAAAACAAGGATCCCAAGCCTGTGGCAGCTTAAATAACTTGTGGCTGTAGGAGAGGCTGGGGGGGATGGCTGGAGAGGGACTAACTGGTTAACCTCTGGAATCAATCCTTTGCCTGGGAGCCTCAGAAGGTCACACCAGTGAGGGCCCTGGAGCTGATGACCCAGTTTCCCAGAAGAGTAACCCATGGCAGATGCCTTGTGTGAGGTTCTGTTGATGAAAAGCCTTCTACAAGCTGAGCACAGCTCCTCCATGGGCTGAGCAGGCCCGGGGTGCTGCTGTGGGTGAGGCCTGCATGGCTGAGGCACAAGTGGGGTGTGTCTGCTTGGATGCATCTGGGGGGTGCAGGAGCTCCTGGGTGTGTGCCTGCAGGAGCAAAGAAGGTTGATTTGAGCCTGTGTTATGAGTTCAACCAGCCAGACAGCATTTCTGGATAGAAAGAGACACTGCAGCCTTGTAAATACAGTGTGTGATCCCTCCAAACTCCAAAACTTCTGCTCTGAAAATTAAAGATGGGTAAGGCCCATTTGGAAGCACAGGGCTGACATAACCATTGCACAATCTGCTTCTGTGCTGTCATTTCTCTTTCCCTATTTCCACCTTCTGGTAAAAGTTCTCACTATTGAGCCATACAGTTATCTGGACTTAATTTTCTTTCCACACAGGCCTCCTGAAGCCTGGCTGCTGTATAATTCCTCCAGTAGATGAGGTGCTGCTCTGTAAAACAGAGTGTTGGGCTGGTGGTGGACACACATCTCCAGCCTTAGGTTTTGCCTCATCCCACAGTTCTGCCAAAAAGGGAAAACACAGAACATCTTTAAGGCTCTGGTCTGTCTGGTGCAGGTGGCAGGAGAGCGGGGCTTTTGGGGGTGCTCAGCTCTTTGGTCCAGCGTGATGGCATCTCTCTGGAGGGGGCCCTGAGGACACTTCTCCATCTCCAGCTGTCACTGTTGATGTGCATTGAGCCCTGGTGCTGGCACCACGGGAGTGCGAGGCTTTTAACAATGCTGAGCTGCCTCCCCATCGATGGTGACCCATCTTTGGTTTTTTTTTTCAATTTGCTTCCACTGTTATTTTCCCCCAGCTAACAGGTGGTGCCAGCTGACAGATGATGTCCCCTGCAGGCCTTGATGAATGGCAGTGTGGGAGAAAGCCACAGCAGCGTCACCTCTGGTCACACTGGTGTGCTGGGAGTGCAGCAGGCAGGCACAGGGACAGTGTCACAGGGACAGGGTCACAGGGACAGTGTCACAGCCCGGGGCTGCTGTGTGCCCCAGCCCCTGGGGCTCAGTGCTGTGCTCTGGACCTCCAAATTCCAGAGAATTTGTGGATGCGATTGGGGCTTTCCCACTAGAGGGCAGTTTTATCATGCCTGCGCTGCCAGAGGGTGCTGATGCCACTGCACACAGCTTTTAAGACCGGCAGAAATTCAGATGAAAGCCATGATTAACGTTTAATTAGTCCAGCAGCCACCGAGTGGCTAATGAACGATAAAGCCACTGATTTGGAAATACACCACTCAAGCTAAAGGAGGTATCGAGGCACAGATTTTGGGGGGAGCATGCAGCAGGTGTGTCACAGGCACATGGAAATGAGTGTGGCTGAGGGATGTGTTCTGCACTGAGAGCAGGCACACAGCTCCTCGTGGAGCTGCTGAAAGTGGAGATAGAGCGGGTTTGTACCATGGAATTTGAATGTAGAATATATTTGAATATATATATATATAGAGAGAGAGATATCGATTTATAGATATATTCTGGAACTTTACAAAGAAAACTAAAATACCCTAACTATTACGGGAAAAGACAAAATTCCTTACTAAGACATCAGCAGACCTGGAGGTTTTGCTTCTCAGGTGAGTAATGATGTACTAATAGACCCTAATACATTGCAAAGCCAAGTGAGTAAAGCCATGATTTCAGGCTTACTCAGTAATGCAGACTTCAGGGGCAGCCTGAGGAGATGTCTGCACTCTGGGGTGTGGCTGTGTTGAGAATATCCCACTCAGTTCTGCCCATGACATGTGAGAGGATGGGAACTGAGTTTCTCAGCTAGTGAGGAGCACAGGATCATTTATGGTCTTGTTCTGTAACCCAAATCTGGGCATATTCTGATATGACATTTTTCCCAAACACTGAAGTTGGGCTTGTTTGCTTCTGCTACTCCTCAGCTATGCATGCACAGCACAGAGAGAACATGCTCCTCTCCTCCTTCTGGGTGCCTGGAAACATCCAGGCTTTTGCCTTCCTGAGATCTGAGCTAATGAGAAATGTGAGGAATCATAGATGGTGACCTTGCTGGGAAGCTCCACAGACAAGATTTCTTGCTTGTTTTTTGCAGTCTAGTTTTACTAGCCCAGGCTGTTTGTCCCTAAGCCAGGCACAGCATCTGGAAGGAGTGGCTGAAGTCATGCTTTGTGTCCCTTTTTCCTGGGGTCAGGAGTTTCTAGGTCTCTGTCTTACGAAGCCTTTCCAGCAAAGCCTGACCCAGACACTGTTACAGTATTTGTAAGTCTGTGTTGCCCTTTCCCCCCTCCATTTGTGAGGTGGGCTCCCAACAGGGCAGGGGCTGAATTCTGCTCAGTGCCTGGCCTGGCTCCAGTCTCTCACTCGTCGTGAGGAGACAGCAGTGCCTTTTGGCTCACAGATTCCTTCTCAGCCCTGCTGGAAGTTGCCTGACCCCACCAGAAGCCAACAGTGCTGGGTCGTGGCATCAGGGCCCTGCTCTAGGTGCAGGACAAATGTATAAATCTAATATATGCCTGAATCTTGCTTGTACTGGGAGCTCTGGCTGTGGTGTCCCTTCCTCGTGTTGCCCGCCAGAGTTCTCTCTACCTGATCCATCCCTCCAGGACAGTCAGAGCAAGTTTTCAGTTGTCAGGACCAGAAGGATGGCCCTGGGTGGGCTCTGTGGGGCTCAGCCCAGGCAGAGCTGAGCAAAGCTCTTGTCCTCAAACTTTGCCTCATAAGGCCAGGCTCCAGTTCCATCTGTGGCCTCCTCGGTGTCATCCCCTCCTGGTCTTGCTTTTATAGGAGTATTTTTAGGAGCAGCAAGGAATTGAGTCACCCTTAGCTCACAGAGCTGCTGAACTGTGCTGAGGCTGCTCTGGAGAGTGCAAGCCATGGTGGGATAGTCTTGGGGGAACAATTGCCTGTTACCCTTTCCACTCAACCTCTGTTAAATGCTGAATACACACCTTGGCCACTATCAGAGGTTGATTGTAATTATCCTGGATCTAGTCTGGACTTAAGCTCATACCATGCAGGCTTTTTCCTGACTTTAATTATTCTCCTGGAACACAAGAAGCATGCAGCAAAAAAGAAACATGGCACCACCTCCCCACAGAAATTCATCTGCTTTCCCCTAGGATGTAAAGCAGGAGGTCAAGAAACAGGGAAGGCAGCAAAGCAGAAAAAGTAGCATAAAGCAGGAGATGCACACCTGCTCATTCATGTGTGTGCCCCTCTTCTGGCAGTACCAGGACAGAGAACCCCAGGCCTGTGCTGCAGACTCTGAATGTGGCCCTGATGGATCTCTCTCTCTCTCTGTCCCCTGCTCAAGGGACATTTCCAAACAAACTCTTCCTCTGACACTTGTCTCCAGGAGGAAGCACAGCTCTGTCCTGTCCCTTCCACCCTTGTGGATTTGATCCCACATGGTCGATGAGGCTTCTATGACAAGCTTATCACATTGTTTTGGGATGTCACGCTGCTTGTTTGTTTTTCTAGTTGTTTCATTTTCTGAATGTTTCCAGACAAACTGTAGGCTGCTTCCTGTTAACTAGACAACCCTCTGTTCTCCTCATCTACCTCTCCTCTTCTCTTAAGTTTCCCATGAGAAGTTATATTGCTGTTAGGAAACTTTTTCTTCTTTATTGTCTTTTTGTCCAAGAAGTTTTTTCTGTGCAAGTCTCTGTGCAGTCCTGCCTTTCTCTACAGTGGTAAAGCTGCACTGACCCAGGCCTTAGGACAATTATATTAGCAGCTTTCTGCCTTCTTCAACAATTAGGAGCAAAATCTGTGGTTTTATTTTTCTGTGAAGTTTGACTAGAAGTGTATGGGTGAAATCACATTTAAATACCATTTTGTGGTTGCTCTGACGAAAAGTGGCTTTTGATGATATTTCTTGATGACTTGCTCTCTGGTTCATAACTCTTTCTGCTAACCACCAGTCTTAAAGACAATAGTAGAAAACAGACTGTTGAGTTAATTCTGCTTGTCTCTAGGGGATGTGCTGGAGCTGCCTCTTTCTGCCATGATCTGCTCAGTTAAACCCAGCTCATGCCACTTGAAATTACAGCTGCTCATCCTTTAGATTCTTTAGGGCTACTATTGTATGACACAAGGATTTGAGAGGATTTTCTTGGGCAGGATGATTTCCTTAGGAGTATCCTTAGTCTGGTCCTGCATGTGGGTTCCAGGCTGTCTCCAAAATAGAGCTGGAGCTCACCAGTCTGGCAAGTGTTGGCAGAAAGAGCTCTGTTGGGTTCTACCCTTCTTTACCTCTGTGCTCTTATTCCAGTGTTTATATTCTGCTGCTAGTTGGGGCTTTTTATTCCATTTCTTCAGAACACGAAAATAATGAACTATGTTTTATTTCGACATAGAGCAGTACAGGCTGTTATATTTTTTGTTTGTTTTTTAACAAGTGATTGGGGCACAGTGACTCATTCTGACTCAACTGAGGTTTTTCAGAAGAGGTAAGGCAGGATGAGGCCTGAAACCTGTCTCACCTTCTCATTGGTGTGTGTGGCAGATCAAGGGACTGTACTGACGTATTCTGAGAGCTCTTTCTGTGAAGCCCAGCATCCCAAAATATCAAGGGAAGCCTCAAACTCCCTGTTCCAGCTGGCATTGTCTCCTGCCAGCCTGGTTTTCCAGAGCAAGGAGCTGCAGTGAGCCAGGGCCCCTCGTGCTGCAGGAGCTGCCTGTGGTACCTGGGGTGGCTGCAGGGCCCATGTCCCGAGCTGGATAACTCTGCCTTCGGTTGGAAGCAATTTTTTTAACATCAGAAGGTTTTTGATTTTTCTCTTCCCCTCTTGTACCCCTGTTGAGTTGTTGCCTTAGCCAAGATGACCCAGAGCTTTGCCACCCACAGCCTCCTGGTTCTGGGAGAGTGGCAAGTGGGACACATCATCTCACGTCACAGCTTATCACTTGTTTCCTGTGTTCAGCCCCAGCACCATAGAAAATGACGTGGGTGGTGCAGGGACAAGAGACTTTGTCTTCCAGTTTGCACAACAAGAAGCTCTGGAAATAGCCTGGAAGTTGCTGATTTCTGTTTTGCAGTGAACTGCCCTAATGGCTGTATGTACAAGACATTCTTTGATTCAGTTGTTGTCCATCTCGTATAAACGTATTTAACTGGAGTGAAACTATTTAATTCTTCTGACTCAGGGATTTTCTTTTGTAAGAAGACGATTTCCAGTGATATTTCCACTTATCTGGAAGAGCTGAGGGAGTAAGGAAAATAACTCGTGACTAATTTCACTTGTTGGCTCTTCTGCTATCACATATTCCTCTCTCATTCCCTGAGCACAGGCAGTGAGGGGTTTCCCTGGGATTAGGCATGAGATTTGTCAATTTGGTGATGTAGCCAGTGATCTACCCTCAAGCTGTCCCACAGAAGGTGGGCACTGTTTCTGTTCTGTTCTCCCTTTAGTCTTTGATTATTGTGCCTTTGCCCAAAGCAGGGCCACTGTCAGGTGAGTGTTGGCTTTAAATATTCCATTATTTTCTCTAAAAGAACAAATGGAAATGCTAACAGTAAAAAGCACTAGCAGTCTTTAGTTATACAACTCAGCATTCCTGTGGGTTTTAGTCCAAATAAGGCTGCAGGGCTGTGTGTGGTTTGGGAAGAGTTGCCAGTGATTTATCAGAAGAGGAGGGGGAAGCTGCTGGTCAGGTGAATTTGCAGAACAGGAAGTTGTTTTCTTCTCAGCCATCACATGCGGCTTCTCTTAAGCACAGCATTCCTCTCTCCACAAGCAATTCTTACACTTCCTGCCATGGCTGGGGTAAATATGTCCCAGAAATGATTCTGTTGAGAAAGAAAATCTGTTGATTGCCTTGATATAGTAAATATGTTGGCCTTAGGAGAGACTTCTTGTTCCTCTTCCCAAGAGAAAGGTCAGAGAGGTCCAGGTGGGTTCGAAGAGGGTCGTGCCTTGTTTGGGTTATGTCTGTTGCCCATTGCAAAATCACCAAAGAAGCTGATCAAAATTCTGAATTTCCACGTCAAGTCAAAACACTCTGAAGTGTTAGACTGAAGCGTCAGGAAAAACTGGTGCATTTTAAATTGCTGAGCTATTTTTGGCATTTCTCCAGATAAAGATAGTTTTGGTTAAAAAAACTGAGTCAGGCTTGTGTATTTTCTCATAGTTCAGTATTAAATACAATCTTTCTGGGAGCCTCTTAGCTCATGAGTTACAGGCTGTGATTAGGCTGCTGCCATTCTAACCTTGAATACAGTTTTGTCCATGGGGGTTTTGGCTCCTGCAGCAGTATACACAGCTTGAGTCAATTAAAAATTGTACAAGAAATACAGTCCTCTCAAGAGCCTGGGAAAAGTAATTTTTTCCAAGACTGCAAGGAAGGTGTAGCCCTGCATTATCTAATGTTGCCTGGAAAGGAAATAGCTGCAGCACAGGTCAGCAAAATGAAATATTTAATTAGAAAGGAGTGATCTGAACAAAACTTTGCTTTATAATTTTCTTCCCAGAAATTCAAAATTTAAAGATAAAGAAGGGGAGGGGGCAATTTGATTTTTGTGGAAACTTCAGCTTTCCTGTGAGAAAACTGTGTTGCCATTATGTTCAATCCAGCCTTAAGAGGGAACCCATCAGGTCTCCTTTGAAGAAAGCTACGCAAAGCAAACCACAAATTTTAAATGCTTAGTGCAGTGTTGGATTGCTACAACTCATGCATCATCTGAATATCTGCCAATTACCTGATTTTCTACTGTCTTCTCCTGTCCCTGTAATTTTATAGGCTGTAATCCTGACCCTACTCAGGTCAATGCCAAAGCTTTCACTAATTTCCTTTGAGGGAAGGGACTTCACCTGCTCTCTGTTTCAGTAGTGGTGGGTAGAATGCATCTTAGGCATCAAAAAACTTCTCTGCAGTGCTTTTCAGTCCCTTCTAACTCTGGTTTCAGTCCTGCCATGTTTTACTGCTTCTGAGAGAGAAAGTCTCTAAGGAATCCTAAGAGTAAATCTGAGACTGGTTCTGTATTTTATACAGGAAATTCTGACTTCTCCTGTTGGAGTCATGTTGAGGAACTCCATATCTCATGGGGGGCTAGCCTATTCACAAGGGAAATTTTTGTTGTGTTTTAGCATTGCTGGTAGGTGTTCTGGAGATTTGGTGTTAAGGAATTGCTGTGAGTTTGACAATTTAATGTCCTAAAGTCAGACAGATCCTCAGCTGCATGAGCTAAGCTTAACCTGGTCATAGGCCTGGCAGTGGGGATGTGATATCACCCATGAAGGGAGGGCCTAGGTGAGATTTTCACTATTCTGCTCACTTATTTTACTAACGTGCAGTTTTTTGGAATCTTCCTTCCACACAAATCCTGTTCTTTAGTTTGAGACTTTGTTCAAACCCTTGAGCTGTAAAAGCCAGCCACATCAATCCCTCTCCAAACCACAAAGAATCTTGTCAATTGTTTTGGGCTCTTTAAGACCTCTAGAGTAACCAAAACACAAAGTCTTGCCTTCAGAGGCTCCCAGGGTACTGAAACTGGGGTAGCCTGAGGAACAACCCAGCCTCTGCAGAGTGGGAAGCAAGGTACACTTGTTGTTAGTCCCCCTTCTCAACTGTTGAAATTTCCTCCAAATTTCTGTTACTTGGGAGCTATTTTGAGGCTGAAATGCTGCTTGAGATTGAACAATTTTGCAAAACCCATGTCGATTCTACAACTTCTTTTTGTGCCTCTGTCAAGGTCAGGATTGAAGCACTCGAGACGGAATTTCGCGTTCAGACTCAGGTGTTAATTATCTCTTATCTATATTACAGTCTTACAAGTCATGAGTTCTACAGCATTCTACTAACAGGCTACAAAAATGGCTAACTATCTCTCTCTACAAGGTCTTTTAAGGCTAAACTATCCAATTAAGAAGTGACACCTAAATTATTTTCACTTTTACCCCAGTAACTGATCCCTCGTGCCCCGCAACGCGGATTTTTCTGTCCCATTGCAAAACACCACCCAAACCCATGGAGAAGAAGGAGCAGCCTCTGCCCTAAAACCTCCATCTTAGCTTTATAGATATGGCTATATTCTAAAACCTTAAACTCTAAAGTTGTCCACCCTGTGATAATACACACTTCTATTCAAACTCCACACCCAGAATCCCAGTTCTATCATTCCATCTTGGAAGCCTTCTCCATGGCCCCAGGTCAGATGCAGTGTTCTCCTGGGGGGGTCAGAGTCTGTCAGCACAAAAAGTCTAAAATTCTCAGCATCCAGGACTCCAACAAACCCATACCCTGAAAAATATTTCAGCTTCTTTCACAGAAAATTAGGTTTTTGGTGCTTCACATTCTCATGATTGTTCTGCTCCTGGTGTCTCTCTGTACCTGCTCTTCTCTGTCTCCTTGTTTTTATCTCTTTGAGAACTGGTGGCCTTTGTGAAATACAGGCCACTAGAACACCCCACCGTCCCTGCTCACCTCCCAGGTAAGAGGTGGTGTTAACTTTCCACTAGGAACCATGGAAGTTGGTGTTCAGGTATCAGCCAGAGCTTTCAAAAATCCCAAAGGCATTTTCTAGTGGAAGTAGCTCTTTTTAGGGAAATAGGTTTATATTGGCACACATATAAAAGAGCCACTTCCTTTCCTGGGAGATAGGTGCTTTGTCTTGCCATAATAGAATCACAAGGAAGTGAAAATTCAGTCTGGGTGAATAACTGTGCTCAATAAGGGAAAAAGAATTTATTTACCAAATCTGGAAAAATATGGAAACATCCAGTGCTGAGGAAGAGGGCTCTCCTGCAAGCCTCCAACCCACACAGCATCCTGCCCTTCTGCATGGGGGGATGCTCTCAGAGGACAGCAGCAGATGCACTCTTTCACTTTCTGGCTTACAGTACATTGCATCTTGTTTATCAGCACGATGTTTATGGATTTTAGGAGATGGCATGATGATGTCAATTATTTTGCAAACCAGCTTTTATTTTTAGCCCCTGCACTTTCCCATGGGAGCTTACACAGTCTGTGCAGTAGTATGCAGTAAAGCAAAAAATTTCTTTTTGTTTCTTATAAATCTATTCCCTGAAAAAGTCATTGGCTGCCCTTGGATATTGTGCAATGAGGAATCTTCTTGTCACTTACAGTCGCATATCTATCTACTGTCTCTTCTTCCTAAAGTTTTCCAAACTGAAAAATCCTTTTCTGCCTAATCCTTATTCAGCTTTTATCTAAGCCTTTTTTTTTTTTTTCACTTGCCTCTCTCTTTGCCTAACTCCAGGGTGTCTTCCGTAAGGGTAATTCCTAAGGCTCTGTTACCTCTCATGGGTCATGAGTTTGCCCTCAGTGCTCTGTATGGGGACATTGGGTTGTCCTTCCAAATTAATTCAGTAACTATTGGCATGCACGTACATTGTCAGGTTTTCTCCCCCAGTTGTATTACACGGCATTTACTGACTCTGACTTTTGTCTGCTGGTTTTCTGCTCACTTACCCTGGCCCACAGGAGCCCTCTGTGTCTATTCAAATTCACCTTCAGGTTTCACTATTATGAATATTTGAGCAAAATTTATGGTCTCACCCATCACCCTGAATTTCACTGATCTGCAATGTGAGGAGCACACGTTTTAGCTGTTGAAATTAGAATATTCAAAACTTGAAACTATTTAAAAACCTCTGGGGAAAGCGACATTTCTAACTTTCAGCCCCTGATGTCTTATTTTGTTGTCAGTGTCTTTTCAGAGCTATCCACAATGAAATCTCAAATTAACTTTTGGTAGGGGTAGGTGTATCTCAAGCATTC
Organism: Ploceus nigricollis; assembly: GCA_013399945.1. NCBI lineage: Eukaryota > Metazoa > Chordata > Aves > Passeriformes > Ploceidae > Ploceus > Ploceus nigricollis. The sequence continues at coordinate 15,081 of VXBC01005078.1, read as the reverse complement.
ACAAATCCCTCCTCTTGTCAGTTGTAAAGAATTTTGAGAGTTTCTCTTAGTTTGAGAACTGTGTATGCACACATCAAGTTTCCCGTATTAGTAGGTGATTAGCAATTATACACTTTTTCCTGGAATTTCATCTCCTGCTGGGAAGCAATGTGAAATGGGAATACTTTCCAATTAAATGCTGTGTTCAGTTATCTGTCAGTCTGCCAGACTTATGGACACAAGCTGCCACCGTCCAGCTCTGCCCAGGAGAGAACAATCTGCTCCCTCTGGAGCTCCTGTGCTGACCAGGGTTTTCCTTCTGCCCCTCAAATGCCCGTTGGAATCTGGTGGAATAACGCTGTGCAGGCTTTTGTAAGTAAAGCAGAAACTAATCCAAAGGCAGGCAGATTGAGAGGATTTGTCTGCATCTCCTCAGCAGTTCCTGTTTGGCAGCCAAGTGTCTGTGTCTGAAGGGAGTCTGTCTCCACGTCTGGACTGTGGTTTTGCCATGTCATTTCTCTTCTGCATCAAGCAATTTTCCTTTTGATGGGCTCGAGGGCAAAGAGGTTGCCTGGGACTCTCAGTGCTGCCAGCTTTACCCCCCTTACAGAGGGGGAAATCCTATAGAGGCAAGTAGGATAAGATGCAGAGTAGAGGGGAAGTGTGGGGATGTGGAAGAGCTGGGCTGTGTGTGGATCTGGGAGAGGGAGCTGGTGCTGCCAGTGGGGTTTCTGAGGAACAGTGGTCCCACTGTGGAGTATGGAAGGTGTCAGGGCTGTGCAGGAGCAAGCCAGGAGTCAGGAAGAGCTGGCTGGGAGGAGCAGCAATGAAGAGCTGTCCAACCTTTGGGATACACAGACTGTGTAGTGGCAGAATGTTCTGATCTGTCTGATCAGAAGACATTCCTTTGCTCACAGATGTCTCCGGAGCAGCTGTTTGAGTTGAACTTTCAGGAACAACCCACCTGCATTTTTTTCTGAGCGTTGTTAGCAATTCAGGACCCAGAAATAGTGGCAAGAAGCATAAATAAATTCCTTCTAGTGGCTTTTATTTTTTTCTGTTTGTCAACAGCACAGTGTTTCTGTTTCCACAAATGTACCTGCCTGACGTAGATCCTGCCGGGAGGAATGAGTTTGGGTTTCCGTGTTTAGTCTGTCTTTCTCTTCAGATCAAAGATGTTTAATTTTAAGGGAAGAACGTCTTAGCTGCTAACTTAATTTTAAGATCTGGAGCCTGAGCTCCTGTCACAGCTCATGCTATCACTAGAAATAAAGGCTGTGCCTTACAAACTCAGCCTGACAATTCTTGATTCTGATGTGGAACAGGAGCTTGCTTGTTCTTCCATGGAGGTCTTAAATATGTTCTTTTGTAGCTCAAATTATCTGGGACTACTCCATGTGAGAAAAGAAGGATGAGTAGGGGTAGAACAGTATTCAAAGAAGCAAATAACCACCTGCAGGAAAGTAAATTATTCTCCAGATCCTTTGTGAGTGGGAAAAAAGGTAATGAGGTGGAGGAGATGTCTCCCAGTAGTAAGGATGGTGAGGCACTGTCATCAGTCATCCATGGCAGCTGCTGAGGCTCCAAAGTCACAGCTTTTCTGGACAAGTGCAGTTGCTTGTAGATGTAGTTGTATGTTCTCATTAGCACATAGAAGTGCAGCTGCAGTCTCATCCCTTTCTCCCTCTCAAAGGCAGAATGCCCTTTTTGCACTGATTTCACTCCATTAGGAAGTTCTGAGTTGCTTGGTTTCTCTTGTGCAAGACTTTCTCCTTTGTCATAAAGTCCCCTGGATTCCTCATGTCCTGGTGTCTTGGTGCGTGCTTATGTGAATCTGTGCTGCTGCTCTTTTTGCTGTTTCAACTTTGTTGCTATTTCAGCACAGAAGAGAGGCACTGTGTCAATAGAACACTTCCCCTCCAGCTGCTGGGCTAAGCCTGTGCTGGTGTGCACACATGTACTCCTTGTGTTTGAGCTGGGAGTAAATTTCCAAGTAAATTGAGAAGTGACAGTGCAGCAAAAGATCCTGGCATGAGTGAGAGTGCCAGAACAGCTCCTGTGTCCTTTGCCAGCCTGTCCTGCTTTTCTGGTGCCTTGATGTTGTTATCAAGTATTTCATCACGTGGGAAACACAGAATGTAAGGGAAAGAGATAATGAAAATATCCCTGTGCATGGGAAGTGGAACTGCCCCAGTGCAAGCCAAGCTGTGACCTGGAAACGAGGTGTTCTGAGCCACCAGGGATAGGTGCTCAGCCTCTTTGGGAAGAAAAGCTCTTGGCAATATGTGTGAGGCTGCAAGGTGCTGCTTTTATACACAGGCTGCAGGATGGAATGAGCTGTGTCTGTGAGCTCAGAATTCCTTCAGGACTTTGGCAGAGTGCTGAAAGAAAGTCTGAAAAAACAGTGGGAAAGGGCCACTTCCACCTTTGTCTAATCATCCACTGGCTCCTGCAACCACAACTGCAGCAAGGACCACAAGTGTGGCTGTGAATCACCACAGCTCCTGAACAGGTTTCTTCTTCTCAGATTTGCTCTCCTTAACCCTTCTACCACATCAGGAATTAACCCAGACTTCCACCCATCAAATGCTTAACATTTCATTGTGACAAGAGGCAGGTAATGCTCCAGTTGGTAAACGTGGAATTGCTCTGGAGCCTTGCCCAGCCCTGATTATCTGATTGCAAGCTGAGCTTGATGGCTGATGATCTTTGAACTGATTATCACACAGAGCCACATTGCAGCCAATGCATGTCAGCTCCAAGGATAAAGCACCTGGGGATTGCCAGGATTTTAACAGCATAGCTGAGGCTGTATTGGCCACACAATAGTAAGGACTGTAGTTTTGAAGGTGGATCCAGTTTTTCCAGGTGATCAGTGGTCAAATTCTGCCCTGACATTTCAAGCATTGTGTGATAATGTCATGTGGATGAGATGTTCTGGAGGTCACAAACACCCTGTACTGACACAGCCACTAACACAGCAAGTCCTGAGCTATTTGGGAATACCTCTGAGGAAGGCCTGTTCTTCAGAGATATGACCAAAGTGGTCCAGACATCAAAAGAGTTAGTGAAAACAAGCTTTTGGTGTGCTCAGCTAAAAAAACCCCAAGAGTCTGTATTTTATTTATAGGAGGTTTTTTATTAGCTAGGTAATGTACTAGTCTCAGGTGTCCTCTGACATCTGTAAAAAAATAAATGTTTTTCAGTTTCAGAGTTGTGATTTGGCAATGAACTGAGTGGGAGAGGGTTCCTGTGTTCTGCTGTTTTCATTGACTGCAATGCTTTGCAGACAAGAGCTGAGCAGTGCTTGGGGGTGGGTATTCAGGCTCTAAGCTTCTCCTATTAATTCCTTGTTTTGGTTGCCTTTTTTGATTTCTGTCTATTTTATTTAGTGTCCTGCTGCTGACTATGCCTGTATTCTTGACCTTTATAGTAATGTAATCACTTTCTAGTGTATAACATCCAATTCATCATGAATCCTTTTTCTTTCTGATGTTTTGGGAAGGCTTGGGCATGGTCTCACTGTAAGAGCACTCAGGCAGACAGAANGAAAAACAAGGGACAGAAATAGAAATAGTTTCCTTTTCCTTCCCTCTCTGCTCCTCTGTGAAAGTCTCCCAAGGGAGCAGAAAATGTGGGTACTACAGAACCCCTGCCACAGGGAAGGACAAAGAGAACTTGAGCCAAAGCAGGAGGCTCCCCATGTACAGCACTGAAAGAAGTAAAGGCAGAGTTGTACAGGGCACCCTCCAGGGAATCCTCTCCCAAGCCAGGCAGAAATGGGAGCAGTGCCACTCTGCAGTATTTGATGTGGCTTTCTATTTCTTTAACAACCTCCTAACTCGTTTTACCCTGCCCTCACTTCAACCATAATGATTTTATCTCTGCAAATTATTAAAATTAAAATTAAAATTTTTAACTCCAGGAACAACTTACTGGGGAAGGTGACAAATAGTCCACTTGGTGCTTTTTCATTCAAGACTGGTGTACCCAGCAAATACTTGGTTAATAAAAGCGTAAGCTGTGTGTTTCCAGCAATCCCATTTAATACCAAAATACTCTGGTTTTCATCATTGGCCTCCTCTCCAGCTGGGCAACATTTTGTCATGTGGGGCATTTCAAAATCTCCGCTCAACCTGTTGCAGAGCAAAAATCTGATTTCCAGCATTGCCTGAAAGAATTCATTTTCCTCGGTGTAATTGTTTTTGTTTCAGAATAGATTGTAATATGTTCTTGTTAAAATTTGGCATCTGTTTCAAGTCCTGCTGAATTGTCCTTTCTGCTGTGCGCTACATCAGCTGCTTATTTTATCCTGCTAATATTTCCTCACCATTGCCCATGTTGGAAGGTGCACTCTGTCTGCAGCGTGTCCTCTTTGACATTGACAGAAAGAATAACATTCCTCTTTTTCCATGCCAGTAACAATAATTACATAATAGGCCCTCTTTGGTTTCCGCATGTCTGGCGTTTCAGTTTCTTTTTTCATTCAGTTTCTGGATTTGATGCATCTCAGAACTTTTTGCATCGACTGCAGAAAGGGATAGCTGCAAATATGACGTGTCCATGCTGAAATTCACCCATGAGTCACAGCACATCTCTGGTTTTGTTGTTTGCAGTCAATGTTGGCACAAACGTACTTTGGTCTTTGGCATTCAGAATCCTTTGGATCTAAAAAAAAAGGATCTGAATGAATCTCGGGATTTTTAGTATAATTAGCTGTTTGCTCTGCAACAGGTTGAGTGGAGATTTTGAAATGCCCCACATGACAAAATGTTGCCCAGCTGGAGAGGAGGCCAATGATGAAAACCAGAGTATTTTGGTATTAAATGGGATTGCTGGAAACACACAGCTTATGCTTTTACTAATCAAGTATTTGCTGGGTACACCAGTCTTGAATGAAAAAGCACCAAGTGGACTATTCGTCACCTTCCCCAGTAAGTTGTTCCTGGAGTTTAAAATTTCCTCCAAAACACATCAAGGTCGTGATCACCACCAAAGGACCCAGTAACTGATAAGAAACTGATTGAAAATCTTCCCAGTTCTGTGCAGTCACCCTTTGACCAGGCTGGTGGTTTCCAAGCATCTTGGTGCCCATCCCACAAGCTTCCCTGCACCCACCAGGCTTTGGTCTCATCATGGGAGAAGTGAGGGTTGAAAATGTTGAAGTCAGCATAAAGAGGTTTTTGTGTTGGTGGTAAAACTGCGTCAGTGTGTGGGTAGTTCATAATATTGCGTTTCTCCAAATGTCCACTCTGCCAGAGCAGGCATTCCTGTTCCTGTGTGACAAGGAAGGAGGTCTGGCAGTAGGAAGTGGGAGTACTTCTGTTTTCTACCATTTCTTCATATTTGTGCCTTTGTTGTTAAGCTGGGCCCGGCAGCAGCTCTGTGCTGCCACGTTCAGAGGTTGGACCACACTGTGCAGGTACAACCCTGGGCAGAAATGCAGGGAAATGGGGACAAGTTGTGGCCCTGGGGACACCAGTCCTGTCCCAAATGCACACGCAGCCAAGCACTGCTTGTGCTGAGGAAAGGTAAGGTTTGTCCTGGGCTTTTCAGTCACAAACACCTGGTGTGGCAAATGAGGAGATGGGGCTGTTCTGCCTAACCCTTCCTTTTGCTTTTCCAACCATCTCCTCTGGGCTCAAAGAGAGCCTGCAGCCCAGGAAGGCTGGTGGTTCATCACAGCAGCTGGGCTCATCCATGAGTCAACAGGATGGGTATTTAGAGCTTCAGCCACAGACACTGAGCCAAGCTGGTTGTGCCAGGCATCCTGTGTCTGAGATCTGCCATGATCATCTTCAGTGGGCTAGTAGAGAATTTGTGTCCTACATTCCTTGGGCTTGGATGCTTTTTTCCCCCATTATCTATCTTCAATTCATACAGACTTCAAGTCCTTACACTGCAGAAGCTGAGGAAAGCAATACTAAACTTCCCATCTGAGGACCACATTCCTTCTGCTTTTGGGAGCGTAGCTGTGCATTAGCAATGCAGGCAGTGGAAGCCAAGTGAAAGAAGGGAGTCAGGAGACTGGAGAAGTTGTCTGTGTTTTGCAGCAGTCTGCCAAGGGATTTCCCTCAGATGTTGTAAGAACAGCGAGCCTTGGGGTTGCAGATGGTGATGTCGTTCCGAATCACGGCTGAGTTCTTGCTGTTTCAGCCTTCCCTTTTCCCTGAGATGTTTCCTAGGACCAAGTAACAGCAGAAACCTGTACTGTTGGGTTGATGCAAAGAATTACCAGGGAACAAGAGACCTTTTCCCCCTGATCAATGCTGTGCGTGCAGCCTGGGGTGACAAAGCACAGCTGCAGTGACATTAGGGACAAAACTTACTAGAGAATGACCCTTCCTTTCCAAAAGGATTTATCTATGTCTAGCTTCTCTGTGCTGCCTGCATTCAGATGCTCAGTTGTTCACCCTCCTGGCCCAAATGGCAGTATTTATCTCTGGTTAGGTCAGTGAATCTGGAGATGTCACAGTTGCCCTTTGAAAAGAGGGTGGTAGGAGCATGAGAATGAGTTGGTGCCTCCATGGTGCTTTGTCATTAGGTGGGGATCAAAGGGGATGGAAAAGAGACAAGTGAAATGGCGAGTGTGAATATCTCAAAGGAGGTAAGAGAAGAGGGAAGGAAAGCAGCAGCTGAAGTCCAAGGAACAAGTGCAGTGAAAGTCATGGGCAATACAGCAAAAGAGAAAATCATCTAGGTCTGAGCTGCTGGAATCTGGGGTACCATGGCACTCTATTAACACTTCTCTGAAAGCACTTGGGACTTGAACTCCATTGCTGGCCCTCACTGTCTGGCCAAGGCTAAAAAATGGTAGTGCTAAGGAAGGTTTTACCAGCAGCACTCGAGCTACAGTGATGCCAGGATGCCTTGGCTGAGGTTGGGACCCTGTGTGAGATGTGTTCCAGGTGTAAAGTGCACAGAAGTTGTGTACAGATCTGGGTCCCCATGGGTGGGGGCACAGCTGGCATGGAGCAGTTGAAGATGAGCAGCTGCAATGTGGCCAGGCTGAGGGTGTCAGCAGAGACAGAATGTCTTTGGAAAGGGCTGTGGTGGAGCACAGAGCTGTTGTGATGTGTGAAAGGCAGGTGTGCAGAAATCAGCAAGGTGAATGAAGGAAAAGAGAAAGGTCTTGGTCTTCTTTGGGATGGAAAGATCTCAGGGCCTTGTGGTTTCTGCCTGACCCTCTTTGTGAAAGAGCCAACTTCAGGGGTTCTGTCTAGAAACTTCCCCTTTCTAACCTTCCTGATTGCCAAAGCCAGAATGAGAGAGTCTCAAAACTATCGCCTTCCTGTGAGTTTATTCTTCCCTCTGAAGCTGCTGCCAAAATTCTTCACTTTGGGTGTTCTTAACTGGAATGCTATGGACGTGACTGAAATCTTCCCTCCCAAGATCATCTTTCCCAGAGCAGGAAGGATGTCAGTGTTTCTCACATCCCTTTTTTTGGCACCAGCCTTCAGGACAGGAGGAAGCATCCAATGCTTTCTTTCCCACAACAATAGAGGTACTTCTAATGCTCTGCTCTCATGGTTTTGTGCCAACATGAAGCATTTTTGTACCTTTCTAATGTCTGAGCACTGCAGAGTCCCATGACTTCTGAAACCACGTCAGCAGACACCATCTGGGCTTGGATGCCCATGGAGGAGTGTGTGCAATGCTGTGCCACACACAGCCTGGGCTGATCAGCCTGAGGTCTTTGATCCTCGCTGCTGAGATCTGAGGTGTAAATGGGGGACAAAATACAGCTAAACTTCCTGAAGTTGTATTGGAAAAGTGAGTGTTTCATCAGTTTGGCCTTTCAGGTGAGGCAGGGAGGGATGGGCGACTTGTGCATGGCTGCAGCAGAAGCTGCTTGGATCTCTTTGCAAGACCACCAAGCCCAGAAAGCTTTGAGGGGTGTAAAGGAGACCCAAGTGCTTTGTGGTTTATCATCATGTTTGCTAAAAAATACCAGGGCTGCAAAACTATCTAGATTTTTTGTTGTGTTATATCCTACCTTCTCATCGATTATTTTGGAATAGTATTAGGGGGAATCACAAATTCAAGAAAAACACAATTCAAGAAAGTCAAGATGGATCCTGATTAGAGAAATTAATTTCAGCAAGGAACTGTGAAGTGCTGAGCCCAAACTGGTTTTGTATCCAAATATGCCTTTAGACTCTAGAGTATGAACAGCATGGTGTCTTTTGGATACATTAAAATGAAAATCAGATCTGCTCCTTCAGAAGGGATTGATGCTGTTTTACACTTGTGAGAAAGAGCTGTTTGCCTTAGTGAGAGAGTTGCTTGCTGGGAATAGCCATGGTGGGGTTAATACTGCTTTGATCCATCACAACTAATCTAACCAAAAAGACTCTGGGTGCTCTGATCCTTACATGGAGAGGCAGGTGGAGGGGAAAATCCAGGTATTGTCAGTTCTAAAGGTAGGCTGGAATAGCACACAGAAACACCTGGCTGAGCTTAAACTGAAGTGGAAGTATCAGACTCTAGGTGTAGAATTTCAGCCAAAATCACAAAGCTTCAGCTTCATTTCCATGAAGTAAGAAGGTGCCGTGAAGAACAGTGATGGACTTCCCCAGATGAGCAAGCACCCCAAGCAAGGGGAAATCCAGAATCCCCATAGAGTGCAAGGACAGAATGAATGTCTAAGGACCACACAGGATTCAGACTAGGCATGGATAATAAATTAAAATGAAACATGAAAAAAGAAATAGGAGTAGTGGAAGAAAAAAACTTTGGCCTCATAAACTGAAGGAGAACAGCTGTGGAGGAAGTGGATGTACAAGTGATGTACTTGAAGGAGGTTGTGTAGGTTGAGGTATGGCCCAAATCCTGAATTAATGCCTTAACTCAGTTTTCAGTAAGGCTGATATATAAAGTTAACGTCAATAGTGCAAATCTAAGTGTGGTAAGGTAAATTTAACATCCGGAATGGAAGCAAAATTTAGGCTAATTGCTATGAAAATATGATGGTCCCTGAGTGAGCTCTTGTCTTGGTTACTGAAAAAAAAGGGCACTGCAGATTGATTTGAATTTTTTTTTTTAATTAATCTGTAAATTTGGGAACAGAGAAGTAGCAGATACAGTGCCTATCTTCAAAAAATGGGAAACTCTCCTGCCCTGAAATTGATATATTTCCTAATTTCTGCTAAATGCATCAACTCTTGACATGGAAAAGGAAGGATGACTGAGGGTGGGGAGGCAGTGGAAGGGGATAAAGAAAAAATCTTCACACAGGCACACACAAGGGCAGTCATTTCACAACTAATTTATTATATTTTGCAAAAAGATTACTAACTTCTTAAAGGGTAATGTTGTGGACATAAGCAAGAGTCAAGCAAAACGCTGATCTGTAACCTCCATAAGGATCTTCTCTTCAGTGGCAGAAATTATCATGGAAATTACAAGGTAAAGATGGACCAAGTTAGAATTGAAGGAGGACTGACCTTATTTATTATATTCCTTGGTTATGAATTACAAAGTTTGCAGATGACACAGCTGGAATTAATGTCATTGCTGTGGAGGAAGTTTTTTAGAAAACTCAGTTATGTTCCTTTGATCAGAGGATTGAAGGCAACAACATCAAGTGTCCAAGTTGCTTTTTTAGGATAAATGCAGAAAGAACTTTTGCAATATTGTGGGAAGTTGTTCCTGAGAGAGGGTGGAGTAGAAGAGAAAGGGTTGGATTGCCTTTGTGACTCAAATGTAAGAAGACCTTATGACACTTTAAATTCTTAGTAAAGACAAATCTCAAATATTAGTATAATTGTAGAAGCTGTTTGAAGACCCTATTTGAAGTACTGTATACAGTTTTGATCCCTGATATTTAAAAGAAATTAAATAATAAATTACCTGGAATGGTGTAGAAGGATTCCTAGGATGGCCAGGTCAGCCTTCAGAGGTTCACTTGCAATAAATAAAAAAGAGTGGGGAGTTTTTGTTGTTTAAGCTTAGCCAGATGGTAGATTTACAAAGCATGCCAAGTTTCTCTGTAAACACATAAAGAGGGTGCTTCCTTCACTTTAAGGTTAATTCTGGGACCAAAACTAATAGCTCATTAATAGATGGAGCTGAAAATTGCCACAATTTTTGTAACCATTCTGAACAGCTTTCTGGGAGATTTGTGAGGTTGCTCCTTAAAAGAGGAGATAAACTGAGAGTAATATTAGAATAAGGGGTGGAAATTTTAATGGCACCAATCCTTGGATTACCAGGAGAGCTGGTTGTGGTAAGAAGGGGATGCAGGGTGCTTCACAGTTGTCAATCTTTGCTAACACTGATATTCTGCTCTGGGATTCTCTCAGTCACCACTGAAGTTGAGGGGCTCCTGTTTTTCTCCCTGGTGCAAGCTGATTTCTGTGTCTGGAGCCAGTGGGAGACTTGGGTGACCACTGGCGTCAGGAGGACTGCAGTGTGCTGGTTCTTTTATTGGAATCAGAGGCTCTGGTGCTCAGGGATCTGCTTTACTCATCTGACTTGGCAGATGGCTATATTGCAGAAAAAAAGGGAATTTTTTTCTCTGAGACTGACGCCGACTGCAGTGTTGAGCACAGACACATCCCAGCCACAAGCAGGGAATTCCACCTGAAAAATTCCCTTCTCTTGCCAAGAAAATAGAGAACATTTTTTGTCTCGAAGCATCTCTTAACCTGGTGACTGGAGGCCTCTCTTTTGGCTAATACTAAGAATGGGGGCTGCTTCTTGGAAACTCATAATCTGGAAATGGTGGGAAAGAGGACTTGAGTCTGTTAAAAACTTACATAAGAAACACATTCAGCCTGTGGCTTCATCACATGCAGTCTTTCCATTTGAAAGATTTCTTACTTTTCCTTTCTTACTCTCTATTTTCTGAGGAAAAGAAAGCATGAGAAGCAATGCTGAAACATACTATGCATTGCTGCTTTGTAAACCCCTGTGTGAGTTACTTCCTTTCTTTTCCAGCCACGGAAAATAAGGAATTAAATTATACCCTGAGGAATGTTGTCACTATCCTGGAGGCTTTCGTTGTACTCAGTGCTTCCCCCTTGCTACCCTGTCAAATACAGGCTTCAAGAGAAAAGCAGAATTTCAAGAAGTAAGAAGGGCTCCTCAGCCTCACTTATTTAAGCAGATGATGAAATTAGGATTTAATTATTGTCCTCGTGGTTTATTGCACATAATTATGAGGCAGCCTGACTTCCATGTACCTTCTTATGACTGATGGCCTTACTGCACTGTGTGAGAGTTGGCACAGGATCCAAATAACCACAGACTGTGCAGGACAGCTGTGCAATAATGCACAAAGACATGGATGGCCACAGACCATTTCAGCTCTTCTCTAGGCCTTCATTGAGATGCTGCTGAGACTTCAAACACATATTTTTTATTCTCTCACCCCCATTGGGTGTGACCTTTTCATACCCTGAAATCAAAGAGAAGTGTCTTACAGAAATGAAACAAAAATGGAGAGAGCATGATTTCCATGTGACTCGAATTATCTCATTGTTCAGATGATGTTCAGAGGAGGGAGAACACTGCTGTTCTTTTCAGGGATTTGTGTGCATTTTGCTGGTTCTGGTGGGTCAAACTTGCCAGTCTGCCAGGTGCCCAACCTGGCATGCTCTGTCTCCCTCCTCAAGAGGACATGGGGAGGAAATAAGATGGAAGAGCTCATGGGTCAAGATAAGAACAGGGAGATCACTCACCCATTACCATCACATAAAAACCAGATTTGACGTCAGAATGATTCGGTTAATTTACTTTTTTTGGTTAATAAATTTAATTTCATTAATTTTATTGCCAGTTGATTACAGAATGAGATAGTGATAAACAAACATATAATTTTAAAAACTCTTCCTCCCACACCACTTTTCCCAGGCTCAGCTTCACTCTTGGCTCTTCTCTGTCCAGGACAGGGAGAGCTCCTGATCTCTTCTCTCAGAAGCTCTGTCACTCCTGAGTCCCTCCCTGAGGTCAATCATAGTGCCTGCACAGGAGACATTAAGTTTAGGCTCCCTTTGGCAATGGCAAGGCCCTGATCTGAGCTGCTGTTACACTTTTGATCTGCACAAACATTTCTGGGATGTGCTGTGTTGCAGCTGTAACAGACTGCTGACCACTCTCAAAGACAGGCAATTCCTTAACCTTTATTTCTAAAACTTAAAAACTTCAAATCTAAAATCTGATGAGCTGTGTCCTTAGGAGGGCCCTTCCAAACTGCACCACAGCCAAGCTTTCCCTTCTCTGATGGGGAACACCTATGAAGGTGTCACACGTTTGCTCCTTGCAGAGAAGGCCAGGAATGGTGGGGAAATGAGGCAGGAATAGAAAAGTCTGCAACCAGAATGTCCCTGAGCAGCCTTCAGCTGCAGGGCAGGATGTTTCCCTGCATTCCCCTGCCAGCTTTCTAAAGGGAGCAATTGTCAGCCAGTGCGAGTTATCACAGCTCTGCTGAGGCTGTTCCAGGAGGACCTGGCCGTGCAGTTAAAAACTGTGGGTTTTTTAAATAGAATTTTTCTGTCTTGAGGAGTGTTGGTCTCAAAGGAAATGAGAGTTTTTTGCACTGTCTGACTGATGGCCCCATGTCAAATAATCTCTCTGCAGCCAACAATACTGGGAAGAAAGCTGTGAGACACACAAAAGGCAGAGACTGATAAATGTCTCCTGGCACAGGTTCTTTGCTGATTCACAGGCCAGCTCTAGGCCTGGAGGAAGTTCAGTTGTAGGATGGATAAAACAGTTACTGTTTCCCCAGGATCTGCCATAATTTCCTTGATAATCCCTTTGCTGCTAGCCAAAATAGGATTTTAGGATAATGCCTTGCCACTATTTCAAATACCCCATGCCTAAAAGTGGTTAAAATCTTAGGTAAATACATGTAAAATATAACAGTAGTAATTTGTATATGGTGGATTTGAGCCATAAAAGTCAAGGTGAAACAGAGAATTTGGTCATGTATGGTATTGTTTCAGAGCCACCAGCCTTTTTAAAAATAAACCCCAATGAATGCTCCGAAAAGGCTTAAAAGTACAAGGTGATTTCCAATTTCAGTTGGCTTTTTTTATTCCACCTCTTTTATGTGCTGTCCTGCAATCCTAGCCTTAGTCATCACATTACAGGGTGTGAAGTATTTCATGTTTTCGTGTTGAATAAACCCAAGACCTGAGATTTAAACACAGAAAGCTTCTGTGTTTGAAGTGTGGTGTGTTTTTCTCTTTCAGTACTCTTTGGGAGTCTCACCATCACTTGTGCTGTTATCTAGTTTGGTCACAAACTTTCGTAAGCCAAGGGAGCCAATAATTTGAGAAGTTTTGGTGGCCCCCGATCCTCACGTGTAGTTCAGAGAAGCCATCTGATGGTGAAGGGAGGAACGTAAGGAATCTCATCAGGATCTGAAAGGGGAACTACTTGGGGTATCTTGCTGAAGTTGCTGATTTTTTGTGTGCCCTAAGCAGTAAATCTCTTCTCGGAACAAGAACTTTGTGTAAATAAAATGTAGCCAACTCAAAGGACACCTATGCTAACTTGGATGCAAATGGTGAGCTGTAAGCAAATGCCTCCCCACAGGAGTAACTCTTCCTGGCCTTTGCACTGTTTCCACTCTAGGTGAGACCCTGCAGGGATCCCAAACCCATCCCTGCTTAGGGATTAGCACTTGTCACCCCAAAGTTATCCCTGTTGGCACTGCGGTGCCATGTCTGCGATTCATGTCTGTCCTGCTTTTGGGTAGTACACCCACAAGTAATTGCTTCAATCTGCTGTGGGCTTTGTTGATTGAGGACAAAAAACATTGAGTCCCAGCTTGTCCTAGTGTAAAGAACTAGCAGGGGTTTTTCTTTTTTTTTCTTTTTTTTTTCTTTTTTTTTCTTTTTTTTTGTCTTCTGTTTTTCTGTTTCCTTTTATTTTACATCTTAGATAATATATTTGGTAGCAGTTTCATTAAAAGCCACAGTTTCACCTTTTCTTACTGTTTCTTTCATACAAACATCTCCATTTGCTTGAAATCACTATCACAATGCTCTTGTTACAAATAAGTTATTTAGGCAACCA
>VXBC01005037.1:186903-240844 GCA_013399945.1 Ploceus nigricollis | reverse complement strand
CTGGGACACATCCTGATCCGTTTTCAATTTTTGCAGGCGGCTGCCCAGTCTGTGTTACAGGCCCTTCAACGTAAACAGGGGCCAGAGCTTCCCCTCTGCTTTCAAATTCATGTTTGGATCACGTGCTCTTTGGTTAGCTTCTCTGAACGTTTGCCTTATCTTCCATTGTTTATCAAAACCAACTTCGTTCCGTCAGTGACTCCTCCAGCCACCTCTGCAGACTTTCTAAATACCACCTATTCAGTTGTCCCTTTACAAAAATCTTAAAATTTTTCCATCTACTCAACATCCACTGATGGAATGTATCCCAGTAGAGGTGATATTTTAAAGATTTTACATATAGCATATGCATACCTATTACATATCCTGCTTTTTATTAAAATAATTTTGCTATCTTCACCTAATAAAGCCTAATGAGTTAGGAACATTTTCCCAAATATTCTGCTGCTTGTCCTTAAATTAAACTGCATTTAGGACATGTTCAGGATTGTGTTTTTTTCTCTTGGGAAATAAGGCTTTCTCTGTGCTGGCCACCAAGGCCAGTTAGCAGCCCTGCTGACTGAATTATTCCTGCTCCAGGAATGTGCCTCTAACTCTGGATGGAGCCACGCTGGTGGGATTTTCTGGGAAAACTTGCTGCTGCTGCTCTGTTCACATCTCTGTAAGAACACATTGCTCTCTTTTCACACCATCCCTCTGGGGTCTTTCAAAAAAGCCTCAAAAATAAATGAGTGGCTGCTTTTGCCCTCCTGAATCTTGTTGTTATTTATCCCAGCATCACTGACTACTGGTTTGAAAGGTCTCACCTGAGTCCCCAAGGCTAGTACCTTGATACCAGAGCCACTTTTGCAGAATCTCATTCCCAAATGTATCCAAATCCCCTGAAATGAGCTGGGTTTTCACTCTCCCACCCTGCTGCTGGGAAGCTGCTCAAACCTCCCCACAGTGAGTGCTGCAGATCATCCATTTGCCCACCTCAGCTTACATGTAGCAATGTATAACATTATTTTGGAGCATCACATCAACATTTCCCCTCACATCAACCTCTGACTTCAAATTTACAGCTTTTTTTTTTTTTTCTCTCTGCCACCACCCCTTTCTGACTGAATAAACCAGCCAGGTTCTTTAAAAAAAAAAAGGTGATTTTATAGCAGGTGACAATTTTCTGTAGGAAGCTGGCTACTCAGAATCACACTGAGGGAGTTTTTAGCAGTGTGGTACTTTAATTAAGATTCTAAAGAAAAGGATTCTGAGTGTACTGCACAAAAATCTCAGATGTTCTGAGCTGTAGATGGAGCACTTGCACTGCTTTGAAAATCCACAAGTGCCTGCTGACCCCTTCCTGCAATTTCCAGCAATTTTGAAAGTGGGAATTTTTTTCCATGTGGTCTTCTGTGACCTTCCATGGGAAAAAAAACCAAAAAACCAAAAAAACAAAAAAAACCCCACAAACGTGCCCCACTGCTGCCCTGACATTAACACAAGCAATGAGTAGCAGCTCTGTGGAGTACTGATCACTCACATTAACACAAGCAATGAGTTGTTGCTGTAGGTCCTTAGTTGGGTAATAATTAGCATTGACTCTATGGTTCAGAAGGCTGATCAATTGTTTTAATATTATTTTATAGTATATTTTATTTTACTATATTATAGTAGTAAGAGTTTTTACTAACTAACAACTACTACTTAGAAAACTTGTGACTCTCTTTGCTTAGAGTCTAGACACAGTTGTGAATCTAATAGGTTAGTGAATTTAACCACTATTACTAGAATCTAATTAAGTAATCACTTTGGGTAACCAATCTTTAGAACACATTCTACATGTGTACAATAATGAGTAGAGATAAGAATTGTTTTGATTCTCTTTTTTGCTTCTCTCAGGAAAAATTTTGAGAAAGTCTGTGCCTGCTCTCTGTGGTCAGAGAGCTGCTGCCACAGTGAGTAGCAGCTCTGTGGAGTACTGATCACTCACCAGAGTTGCTGCTATTACATTATAAGGCTTTGCAATTAAATTTAAATATAGTTACCTTGAAAAGGTCCCAGTGCTTCCAGGAAAAGAAGCAGCCAAACAGATCAAATTCTGGACCTGTTGTGGCTGGGTTTGTCTTTGTTTTACTGCTTTGGTGATTGGTTGAGGGGTTTTTTTACTGTTTATTAATAATAAAATAAAGTGAAACTGGTATTTCAGTTACCATCAACTTTCTAGGACAAATCATAAGCCAACACTATGTTGAGGTTTATTTGGTCCACTGCCTTGGATCACAAGCTTTTCAACAAGAGCTGACAAAAAATCTTGTAGAAGGTAATTCAGAAACACCTGCATAGTTCAAGAATCATCTTCCTGCCTCCTCCTTTTCTGGCAGAAAGGACTCAGAATGACCTTCTTACAGGAAGATCCTATTTCCAAGAGAAGCTCTTGTCTCACATCCCACTCAGAGAAACACTTCTGCCTGCATAACATTAACACCTAAGAACTACCATAAGGTTTAAAATCAAATGTGTACTTTTCAGACTTTTATTCTGTTCACTGATACAACCAATAAATTTGATTTCTTTAAAGGGTGAGCACTGGATATACAGAGAGTGTTGTGAACGCGTGTCCTCCCCTCTTCTGTGTTTGCAGAGCAGCTGAGAGCACACAGTGATTGAGTCACAAATTACCTGTTACCATCAGAGGGGCACAGAGAGCTGAGGATATGCTCTGTCCACACTTTTGCCAGAGTTTCCAAGCCTTTCTGCTTACTTCTTTTGGACAAACACACTGGGGAGCAAGATGCAATCCTCTTCCTCATTGTCACAGTTCCTGCCTTGCCTGTTTTCCCCTCCACCAGAGCTGATGCATGAAAAATCTCTTGCCAGCTCATATCCGTGGAATAATAAATGTACCTGATCACTCTGTGTTGCTGATCAAAGCAAGAACTGAATTCTAAAAGCAGAAATGTGATCTGAAGACAGTCAGCTCCATCAAGCATAAACTGAATATTTTAACATCTGGAAGTTGATTTTAAAAGCTCTTCAGCAAAGGCCAGGAATTTTATCAAGGAATGAGGTATTAAAAATCTCTTACTACAGAGACCCAACCTTGCAATCACCTAAATGCTGTCCAGCTCCTTTGCTCCCTCATTCATTTGCACAGGGCTGTAAAGCTCTCATGTCTGTGCAGCAGAGAACAGGAGAGGAGCTGCTCCTGTAAATCAGCAGCTGCTCAGAGCCTTGCCCACAGCACTGACCAGTGCACCTGCACCAGAGCCAGTCTGAGAAATTCATCTGCTGCCAGCAATGGCACAGACTTGGAGGAAGAAATTAATTGCTTTAGGAAACAAAGCCCCCAGTCACTACCCTACAGCAGCCAGAGAAAATCAGGACTTAAAAGAAATACTAGTTTTACTTCCTTTTCTTACTTCATGCGAGCCCAATACAGAGATGGACTGAGACATTTCAATGACTCTGAGATCAACCTTTTCATGTCATGATCATCCAATTCACACTCAGACCCAAACTTCCCTCTGTTTGGATCTACAGCTCCCCAGGGTGGGGAGGGAGGGCACAAGGATCCACATGCCTGGAGCTCTGCAGGAATCTGCAACTCCAAATGTCTTTCCAAGACACAGAATTCTTAGCTCACCTGTGCTCACCAAGAAGAGGGGAGTGGTTCCTCAAGCTGTCTCCTAAGCTCTGTCCAGCAAGAGTTCAGAGGTATCACACACTCAAAAAAACCAAAAAAGGCTCTGCATGCTGCCAGTTTTTGTGTCACAGGTAAATAATTGAAGAATTACTGAAATCAAGTAATCAGACTACCCTGATAATCGAAATCCAAAACACAACCAGAAGGAAGGGAAAGAATTAATTAATCATCTAATTATAAAAGCAGCACACAGCCTTCTCTAACTGATCTAGTAGCAGAAGGCAAGTGATCAAATAAAAACAAGCAGTACTGAACTACAAAGACAGAAAAACGAGCCAAAGAAACTCACTACTGCTGAAATGATGGACTCATGACCTGAAAGCAGATACATTATTTATTTCAACTATTTATGTCCTTTTTTATTCCCTTTTGGCTCTGATTTGCTGTCACTGGTGTGTTACAAGGTCATTAATAATGCATAGCAATAAATAATATATCCACAGTCACACCAACTGAATTTTGTTTGTAACTATGGCCCTGTGAGCATCTTGAATTTATTATACTTGGGGCTTTTTCTGAATGGTGGCTGAGACCTGTACACACAGACCAGTTCAAACCTATAAAACAACAACATTTGGAGCTAAATTCTGGAGAAAAAGCAGACATGGAAGTAGTCAGTTGTTGGTTTCAGCCCAGACAGCTGCCAGGAGGCATGAACTGAGGCACCAGAACCTTGGCTAGACAGTTCCATACAAAACACCTCCTCTGTCCTTCAAACAGCCTTTTGGATCCACAGCTTGCAAGAACATTTTCAACTGTTTGTCACAAAAAAATGCACACCCACACCAGCCATAAAATCCACCAGCTTGCATCTCCTCCTGCACTTGAGATGGAGTTTTGTGGGGCAGAAGAGGTTCTCTGGAATGCAAGAAGGGCCATTCTTTCAAAGCCTTACTTCACACAGCACCATGCAGCTTCATTGTGATGCCTGGGGGAAAAAGAACCAGCCCAGAACACAACCCAGTGAGTGACCCACAACAGCACAGAGAGAGCTCCTGAGCAGCTCAGGACTCCTCGGCATTTTTTTTGGAAAAGGTAAAGCCAGTATGGGAAACATTTTCCCCAGGTGAAAGCAGCACAGTGACCATATTTATGTGGCCAGAGCCAAAAGAGAAGCTCAGCATGTACTAGGAACACAAAATAGAGCCATTCTAGCTTTAGAAGGTGAAATTTGGATTTTAAAACAAAACAAACAAACAAACAACAACAAAAAACCCCCTACCAACCCTGCACCGTACTAATGCTTTTTACTGTTATTAGCAAAGTAGTAAAATATAAATCAACGCCTCTGAACATCTCACTGGGAGTAAACTGCAGAATGGAGTAATACAGGCACAGTCTGAGCTGCACCTACTTCAAGTATTGTCCCAGGGAGTGCTCCTCCCAGCCCTGTTTCTTTCCCCCACTGCATTGACTCCACACCTGGAAAGCAAATAGGTTCAGCAAGCTGCTCTGATGAAAATAAATGTTTGGAGCTTTTTTTTTTTTTTGGTGGGGTTGTTTTTGCCAGTCCTACTTTCCAACGGTGCTGATTCTAAGGCCACATCATCACTATTTACAAAAAAAAAGTGGGAGCACATGAATTTAAAAAGAAACAAACCAACAAGCAAACAGAACCAAACAAAAACACCTATCTGTAGTGGCAGGGCAGAGATGGGACTAAGCTCATTTTTCACAGCTGCTGAAAATTACATAAAATTAGATGCAATGTAGAAGCAAACTGAAGTAAAAGCAAGGAATTAAATGAAGCAATCCTGTAGTTGTTAGTGAGAATACAAATGTACTTTCTGATGCCTGATCCAAGTCACTTCATTAACAACTTGTTCCTCCATTGAAGCTGTAAATAAGCAACCTAGAAAAACTCCCTTTATCTGTGTTCCTCTGGTGTCATGCAATATTTTCACATTCTAAGTATTTACTTAGCAGTTCTCACCTATTATTTAAACACACTTGAATATAGTACAGCAAAGCGTGATCACAATCCAGACCTGCATCAAGTCTCTGATGGGAAATGCAGAAAGACTCCTCAGCTGTCACTGAACTCTGAGTTAATTAATGAGGAGGTGAGAAATGGAAACACCAAGCACGAGGCTGCCAACAAATTTCAAACTTAACAATTATGACACAGCTGCATCAGTGTGCAGAAACAATAGTTATTGGGACAGTTTAAAAGCAAAGTAACTTAACAGAAATCCAGGGTCCTGACCCTGCTTTAAGGTCAACAGAGAAAGAATTCTGACTGAGATAACCATTGCTTATCTGCAAGGAGCTGAGTGCTACATCACCAGGCATCAGCTTTTCAAGCCTCTCCTGAGAGCAGACCCAGAACAGGTGTCCATTTTCTCTGTTATCACAGAGCCTGTAGCAAAAACCAGAGCTCAGCCTAATCAGCAGTTCCAAGGTAATAATTTCACACCACTTGGCTGAAGCAGAACTTCACAGCTCATCAGGTAACAAGTGGAAAAATCACTTTTGTCCTCAATTAGTTTCTTTTCCCCTAGTGAAGATACCATCAACCCCCCTGTCACCAGGTATTATTGGAGGCCTGTTTAGTGTAGAGCCCATGCACAGGAAGAGATTTCATCACAGAGCTCAGCTCTCACATTGAGCAGTGACCACAAATTCTCACTTTCACTCACCAGTGCTTGCTGAGATTTGGATATACAACATTATGTGTAAAGCCTGTCCTTAATGCAGGCCACAGACATGGTCTGGGTGCAATAAATGGAGAATGTTTTCAGTTGTAACACAGCAAATCTAGCCCAGGTCACCTCTGGCAGCCTGGACCTCACCCTGCAGGCACAGGGACACCTCCCTGATCTGCCTGAAACCTTCCCATCCTGTGGTGGCTTTTCCTACTGTCTAACCAACAGAAAGATGCTCACATAAAATACTTCAGAAAAAGCCTGAAAGAAAAAGCCTCACAGAAAAAGCCTGTCTGCCTTCCAGGTTTGAATCCCTCTGTTAGGGCAGGGGCAGGTTAGGAAACTCCAGGCAAACCTCTCTGAGCTGCAGGGACACCAGCTCCTGCAATCCCTCCCTTGGCAAACAGCACAAGGAAGCACAGCCTGATCTGAGCACAGCTGGGTTAGCCACAGTCTTCAATAAATCATTGCCCCTCTGGGATCCCTGCAACTCTCAGCAGTGATCTTGTTTTTATGTTTTTCAACCTGAACCAGTCACATTTAAACTGACAACCTCACCCACGAAGGTGCAAATTAGAAGTGCAATCCTGCAAGGAGCTGTGTCACAGCAAAGCCACCCAGCAGTACCACATCAGCAGCTGTGCTGACATCAAAACACCCTACCCTGGTTATTCTGACACCCCAGTCTGGTGAGAATTCCACAGATTCCAAGATTCACAGAGTTACTCAACACAAGCCTGTTCCCTGTGCAGTTAAAGCATGCCATATGGTGGCACACAATGATCTTGAAAAACCCAAATTATTAGCCTTCAAAAATAAAAATTGAATCCTGCTGCTCTAGACTGTTTCCATACCAAAGGCAGTAGCCAAGAATGGCTTTTCTTGTATTCATATCCAAAACCAGCACAGAATATCCAGAAAAAAGATGCACAGGAAATTCCCTGAAAACTGGCTGCAGCTCTAGCTTGTCTCTGCAACACTGGCACCTCTATTACCTCTTAATATGGTGCAGGAAGTCCAAAGCCACGTGTCTGCTCAGGCTCCTGTGGGCATCAACATCTGAGGGAAGTCAGGGCATTGTGGGCACCAGAGAAAACCCCAGACTCCAGCTAAGAGGGAGGATTTGCTAATTCCAGCCTCTTCCCACCCATCAAAGATGGGCAAATTTCTTGCAAGTGCTACAATCTCCATATGGGGTTTGGCTCCAGTGGCAGAAAAAGTGAATGTAAGAGCCAAGTTTTCAAACCTAGCCTGGAATATGGAATGCCCTGGAGATCTGCATCCCCTGCCTTGGGTGGTCCTCAAAGAGCTGCTCCTGCCAGCCTAGGAAGGGATGGCTGTGACCTGCCCTGTTCCATCCAGAGCTACGGACAGAGTGAAACCATTCCTGAAAATTTAAACAGCTTTTGGATCAGGACCCTAAATTCTAGGGAACATAAAGGCTTGTCTCAGACTGGGTGGGAGAGCAGAACTCAGAAGGACACGAATGGGTGAGGAGAAAACACCTTCCTAAAGCCTGGTCTGTGAGACCTGACAAGGCTCATGTGGTGTGCAGAGACAGAAACTTTTCCAAGAGAGGTGTAGAGAACAGCACCTCATTCTGCAGTGCCCTGTGCACAGGATCTGAGGCCCCTTTATGGAACTGACCCAAAGCTGAGCTGCATCTTCCTATGCAGACCACAAAATCCAAATGCTTTCCCCAGGCTTTGTGCTCTGCTCTATACATAAGCATCACACCACACTGACCAATACAGAGATGGATTTAGGATCTCATCCTCAGTTCTGACCTGCTCTCTCATCCCTCCCTGGTGGGCCAGGTTCCCATGACTCTGTGCACCTGAGTACTTCAGGTGATGCCTTAGGATCTGAGCCTCNTTTTAGGTAGCCCCAAAAGGCATCACAGGAGCAGTGTCACAGCTGCTCAGCAGCTCACGGATGGGCAGACAGGCTTCCAGACAGGTCACTTACTCCAGCTACCTTTAAACACTCTTTTCCTTCTTCTTCCTCCCTCTTTTCTCAGAGCAGAGCTGTTTTTCTGCCTCTGGGGCTGCAGGGCAGGGAGGCAGCCATGCATGCACACATCCAGCAGCTAACTGTGCGTGATTCCCTCTGGCAGGCCTGTCAGGACTCTGGTGTTTGTAGCCATGAGATGTCACTCTGGGAAAGGTTCTTACACCTGTTCCAAGCCCCTTCAGAATTCACAACCAAGAAATACTCATTACAACCCAAAAGTCTTTTCATTTCAATTTTCATTCCTGGCTGATTTTTTTTCTTTTTTTGAGAGGAGCCCAAGATAAAAGTCGGCAGTGGTCTTCCACAACAACACATGCATGTTTCCTGAGAAAACAAAAGAAATTCAAAGTCCTGCAGAAAAGTGCATCATGTCTCACTGCTGTCAGAAAACACACCATTTACCACAATGCTCTCTCAGAGCAGCAGTCTACAAACTCCTCCTATGGGAGATTCCCTGACCTGGAAAGGAGGTTACTCCTTGGAGTTCCAACCAGAGGAGATCACTTTGCTTCTCACCAGCACACTTCTGAACAGAGAAGCATGAGTAATTTTTCATCTCTCTTTTCCTTTTTAAGCATGCTTGCAGTTGAGCAGAATGCTTTGAGGACTGAACACAAGCCTCTGTGTTTTCAAGTCTGGCAACAAGCAGCAGGCACAAATACTTCCTCAGGCCTTCCAGGGAGAAGCCCTGAATTACATTTGTGAGCCTTCAGCAGGAACGGCCTCACATGAAGCTGGTGGAAATGCTTCAAATGCATTCCACATGATGGCTTACCTGATCTACAGAGCAGGCAATGAGCCATAATTAAATATTCCACAAAACACATGAGCACTTGCTCATCAGTGTGTGTGGAAGGAGTAGTTCCTACTCACCTGTCACTTTTGAAAGCAGGAACTGTCTAATCCTTACTTAAACCCTGATTCCCTTTCTCTCCCACAAGAGAGGCTCACTCTGCTTTTCAGAAAATTCACTTATTTCTCCAATTTCTGTGTGAACTTTTTCCAGGAGAGTCAATCTGGACTGGAAATTCCTTCAATGCTGTGTGGTGTGCCAAGTCTAAAAGAGTAGAGCAGGGGGTAATTAAAGGAGCAGATAATTTTGACTGAAAGGTAATGAAACACAAGCTTTGAAAGGAGTGGGGAAGGATTCATTTGCAAGAAGCTGTGCTGTGATAAAAAACTCAAAATAAGCAGGTAGCTTGCAGCAGGATAACATGCTGTTGAGTACAGTGGTCACTGTGCTGGACATGCTGCTAGCTGCAAAATTTGTGTACCAGAGGAGGTTCATGGCCAATCTTTCACTTCTCCATTTGCAATTCAAAAGCAACCCAGGTCTGGCTCCCCAAACCTTCTGTCAGCAGCCAGGAATGAACACGACTACTGAAAACAGTCCATACCTGCACATGGGCTTGAATTCTCCAACAAAAACGTGGAAACAATCTATCTTTCTGCAGTTTTACAATTAAAACTCTTGCTGCTGGGGCTGTCCTAACTTCTCAGTTTGATTTCTAGAGCCTCTCCTCTCCAGCTGTCCCACAGCCACACTGCCCTCTCAAACCCACATCCACAGGGAGAGCTGCAGCCTACAGCTTCCTCAGGCTCCCACCTTCTCCTTCCTTCCCTTTCCCCAACTCTTCCTCCTGCTCTGCATTGTATTCCAGCTTGTTTCCCTCCAACTGTCCCCTGTCACATCCCACCCCCTGCCCACCTAACAACATTCACCTTCCTTGAAGTCACTCAGTCTCCTCCTGCCTTGCAAAAAAGTGACACAAAAGCACATTTTTAAGAGCTGGTCCACAAGTTTCTTTCTACCAACTTACTAAAATCACACCATCATGTTTATAAAACAGATAGCTGGATTTGGGGTAATTGTCCAACTATGCTGTATCTGTTACCTTCAATTTCAGGATTTCAAAATTTTGTAAAAATAAAAAAATTTAAATGCCCACATTCTTCACCAGCCTTATAAGCTTCCCATCCTTAGGGTATAGGAAATGCTCTGCTGCCTAAGGATCTAAAAAAAACCCTAAACCAATCCATCAACCCCCTCCTCCCCTGCAACGAGGAAACCTCCTGCCAAATTGTTGCTGGCAGCAAAGTGAGAGGCAACATTAACTTTTTGCACCACATTGTGCTCGTTCCTCAAGCCTAGCTTGCCCTAGCAGTGTTAAGGGGTCTGGAGATGCAAACCAAGAAAATGTTTTGGTTGTTATAGTGGGTCAGTGTATCTGAACTGCACACAGGACAGGGAGATGAAGTGTTTGCAGACCTGGAAGGAAGATTTCTCTGTGGAGAGCAGCTGCTACTCAAAGTTGATTTCCAGTTCTCTCAGACATGACTATTTTTAGAAAAGACTCCATGAATGAGTCTTTTCTAAATGAAAATCCTCCTCCAATCCTAGCAGAGCAAGCAGTGGACAGCCCCAGTGACAGAACCCTGGGTCTATCCAAGCAGAGCATCTGCTTGTTGGAACCCTGGATGCTGAGAATTTGAAACTTTCTGTGCTGGCAGGCACTGACCCCCCAGGAGAACACTGCATTGACCTGAGGCTGTGGAGAAGCCTCCAAAATTGAGGGATGGAACTGGGATTGTGGGTGTGGAGTTTGGATAGAAGTGTGTAATATCACAGTGTGGGAAACCTAGAGTTTAAGGTTTTAGAATACAGTAATAGATATAGAGCTAAGATGGAGGTTTTAGGGCTGGTCCTTCTTTACCTTCTTCTCCATGGGTTTGGGTGGTTTTGTGTAACTGGACAGAAAAGTCCACATTGCAGGACACGAGGGATTAGTTACTGAGTTAAAAATGAAAACAATTTAGGTGTAATTTCTTAATTGGATAGTTTAGCCTTAAAAGACCTTGTAGAGAAAGGTAATATTGGATATGACTTCCAATACTTCAGCTAAGCTCTCCCAACAACATCCAAGGGAAGTCCAGGCCACCCTCCCCCAGATTCTTCTGACAGCACAGAGAGCCCAACCTGTGCACATACCCTTAGCATGGAGGAGTTTTTCCAAGTGGAAACTCCCAAATGTGTTTTTGGGGCAGCTCTGTGGCTGGAGAAGCAACCCACATATCCTCTATCTAGAGTGCCAATCAGACCTCATAATTTTCTGGGTCTAATTGCCTGTGAAACTCTGTAGTAGTTGAAACTCCTGAAGCTGTAGTTTCAAATCTTTACTTCTGTGGAATAAAGTATAACCTTGGAAAGTTTTTACTCAAAGAAAAGAAACTAGTATTTAAAAAACTTAAAAATTATAAAAACCATAAAAACTTTACCTCATAACATGAGAAAGTTTTGAGGGAAGAGGCAGAACAGTCCATCAGGAGATAATAATAAATCTGACAAGAAATTGCAGGATTAAAGATAGAACTTCACTATATTAGGAAAAATGACTAATTAACTTGTGATTCATGCACCCTAATGGAGTTTGAGAGCCCCATCAGTGTCATCAAATCATTGTCCCCTCAAAATCATGGCTCATTGCCTGCTCTGTAGATAAGGAAAGCATGACAGGGTAACCAGGCATTTAAACAGGATGACAATAATATTAAGGAGGAATTCTGTGTTTTCACATGCCCCAAATAGGCCAGTTTCAAAAATACTTTAAGGAAAATCTTTTGAAGTTTGTAACATTCACGTTTTGGAGGGACTAAATGTAAATCTGCCAAGAGGCAGCTTTTATTTCTTCTCAGTGAGCCA
Organism: Ploceus nigricollis; assembly: GCA_013399945.1. NCBI lineage: Eukaryota > Metazoa > Chordata > Aves > Passeriformes > Ploceidae > Ploceus > Ploceus nigricollis. Next base: position 228,801 of record VXBC01005037.1, on the reverse strand, counting down.
AGGCTGCAGGTCCTTACAATGCTGACAGTGAGGAGCTCCTATCTTACCATCCCACTAAAATCATGGATGATGCCAGAGCCCAGGGGCGAGAAAAACCAATTGTCCTTCCTCAGGATCTGTGTTCCAGGGCCCTGAGGCAAGGGCTCACTCTGTTCTGTGGTTTATGACACAACCAGGGCACATTTGATGAACCAGGATACAAATGCTACAATGCTTCAAAATAACACAATGAATGAAAATCTGCAGCATTTATTATGTATCAAAACCCCAGACAAGAAAAATATTTTTGTGGTTTTTTAACTTTTTTTTTTTAAATTTAAGAGTGAAGCTCTGCAGTGAGGGGAAACAGAGTTCTAAAACAAATGAAAAAAAGCACACTGACCTCCTAGGTCAGTGTTTTAAGCACATTTCTATGCAATTCTTTTTTTACTACACAACCACCACTTAACAATATGAAGGACCTTAAATATGACAGGGACAATAATTTGGCTCATGCTCAACAATTAAATGGAAGCTGCCTGACGAGTCAGACGTGCCCATGGTTATCAAGGTGGCAGAGAGCTCGAGACAGAGTAAGGGAGAGGAGAGATGGGCAGTTAATCAAAGTGATCTTTCCATTTATTTTCTCCTGGAGCATCATCTCTGCCAGCAGGAGAGCTTTGGGTTCCACCCTCCCCTTAAAAAGTGTGACATAGTTTGGTGACTACCAGCTCATCTGTCTTTATCCCCTTATGCTCATCCTCTCCAAAACTCACCTTCCAGTTTTCCAGACCTTTCAGCATCATTTCAGTCACAGAAAACTGTGCCTTAATTACTGAAAGTATGTAAGTGAATATATGGAAGTGCAGAAAGCATCAGACACCTTACAGGCAAAGTTACTCCCATGAGGTGTCTGTGCTGGTAAAAAAGAAACAGAACATCAGTAGGAGAAGAAGGCTTGAGGGGAAAACACCACAGACAAGTCAAAAACAGATTTTGGAGGGTGAGAAACACACCTAAGTGCTTTTAATGCACTAAAGGCTGTTCTGGACTACCTAAGAAATGAATGATAGAGGCTGGAAGGAGTGCACCACTTCCCACCTACCACCTTCCCACCCAAGGAGACAACTGCCTCACACCCCTTCATTGCCAGCTCCCGTGGGCTTTGGCCAGCCCAGACCTGCAGGCCACCTTTACAAAGAATGAGGAAGGATGACAAAACAAATGGTTTTCACAAAGAAGCCATGGGAGAACAGGGAAAAAAATAACCCACAACTGAAAATGTGAGACAGCTAATGAAATTCCCAAACCGACAGAAAACCAACAAAAAAAAAAGAAATATGCTGATGTGGTTTGTAATTCTAGTCCTGCCACAGATTTTACAAGCATCTGTAACATCTAAAATTGAATTTTGAAGTTTGAAAATTGAAAATTGAAAGTGAATTGCTAGTGCCTCTACTAATAGAGTTCTTTTCTCTTGTCAGGATGAGTAAAATATACACAACAGCAAGAACAGGCCTAGGGCAGAAAGGCCCTAACAAGCAATTGCTAACAAATGGCAGATCACTGGGTGAGGAGACAGTAAAGCCTGTTGGGTTGGCACGCCAGCAGAAATCTTTATTTATTGCTGTAATTGCTCCTCCCCACACTGTCCCTGCGGGTTTATGGTTTGATTTTCTTGGGAAAGTCCTTAAATGTACATGTAAAAATCCAGACAGCATGCACACATCTCCAGAGCTTGGCTGGCAGGCCAGCCCTGCTGGAAGACAAAAAAACCCCACACCACAAAGCTCAGCTTGGCCAGTTTTTGTCCCCTGAGGCTTGTCCCTGTCTCAGTTAATCCTGGCTTTGTCCCTCCCTGGAGAGGGCAGCCATGCTCGGACCTTTCCCTGCCTGTGGCACAGCCACACCACTCACCAGGACAGGGGCACACAGACAGCAAAACTACCCTGAATTACTGAGATCCTGCCAAGAAAAGCCTGTGTATGCCCTCAGATTAAACACTGCTTCCAAAAGGTTATGGGTGTCTTTCTCTAAGGGCAACACAAACACCTGGAGATGAGGCCGTGCCCATGTGGGCCAGGACTTCAGTTTTGCACTTTCCTTTGACAAGCTTTCCCAGGGGAGAGAAAACAGCAGAATTCAGAATAAACACCAGAAAACAACAGGTATTCAGAATAAACACCAGAAAACAACAGGTATTCAGAATAAACACCAGAAAACAACAGGTATTCAGAATAAACACCAGAAAAGCTCTGCAGAACAGTTGTGATGAAGGGTCCCTTGATAACATCAGCTAGGCTGCTCCTATCCAAAGTCTTATGTTTTGATAGAGACAGACCCCTGTCTCTGTTTTCACCTCCAAAACAGCTGAATTTGGTCATTTTAGCTGCTTCAGAAGGCCAGACTGCCCTCAAAACAGAACACCACGTACCCTCAATTCTTTGCATGACTTGGCACTTGAGCAAAAACATAACAAGCAGCAGATCCCTGAGTCCAGAAGGTTGCACACCTCTCCCAGCAGCAGCTTTCCAAGCCCCAGGTTTTCCAGCCAGGGAGCAAAGCCTCCATTCATGAACTCCAGTAGCAGCATGGCTTTAGCTTTTCCAGTAACACAAAAGGAATGATCACTCACAAACCCAGTAAAATGTAAAAGCCCACATGAAGTTGTGGCTAATTGGGTTCAGTTTATAAATTCTCACGTAGCATCAAAATATTTGATATGAAGGAAAGAAAAGAACATATGATGAGTAGAAACCAGTCCTGATGAGGGCTGCTATAGTATGCAAAACATCTGAGCATTCTCCAGTCTGGCTGGGAGCTCTTGTTCAGAAAACAATGTCTGGCACTAATAATCCAATCCCACAGAAAGGGCTCTACAGGAAAGTTATTTACCATCTCACAGAGGCGGTATGATTTATATGTGTTGTCACTGCCTGTGCCAGAAAACTGATGAGTGATTACCACATATTCATTTGAGGATCAGGTACCCAGCCTGAATTAACTAGATTAGGCCATGTGGAATTTCTTTACCATTTACAGCACAACTGAGTATAACATTTGGTTCAAGTCAATAAGGAACTCTTAAATAGAATCCAGTAATAACCAGAGTATGTTAAAGCCACTTGAATTAAATGCTTATTATTTATCACTATTACTCATTCATTGCACAAACATCTGGATTCCAATCTGATAGAATATATTAGTGGGGAAGGACAAAATAAATATATAAACAAGATCTAGTTCATTAAACATTTGCAAAGCACTGCTACCCCTCATCCATTCCCAGCTCCTAGGTGTTGTTGTGCTCCTTGTGTTGTTGGCTGGATGTTGATTTAAAAGCATCTCAATTCTGCAGCTCCTTGTGCAAAGTCACAAGAATCCTTTCTGAGGTACTGCATGCCCTCCTCTGGGGACAAACCTTCTGTGAAGCAGGAATAGCAGTGGGCCAGAGTAAGGCAGGGACATGAAAGCACTCAGGAGTAAAAAAGCTTATGAGAAGAGCATCACCAGAAAGAGAGAAATGAGTAACTTCATGTTGGACAAAGAATTTCTAAGCCCTAACAAAGAGTATCACATACAAAAGCTCCTGCTTGTGCTACAGTGTAGTCTGTAAGTAAATAGAGACTTATTTTAGGCTTAGAGATGGTTGCAAAATCTGAACATGCATGGTTTCTTTTCCAAGCCACTTACTTTCCAGATCAATTAAAGCAGACAGGGCCTTGCTAGAGCAGCTTTCCCCACCTGAACCTCTGATTGCTTTAAGAGATACACAGCAATGCTCTATTAAATGCTACTCAATTAGTGAATATTTCATTGACTACACCCCCTTTATCTGAAGTTGATGAAAGAACTGCTGTAGTAAAACCCAAACTACTTTACTGTTAAGTCCACAATATATTATTTTGAGTTTATGTATGAATGTGCCTTGGTTTCCCCCTGCAGCAAAGAGGGGAGCTGTGCCCAAATCAGCCATGAACATTTCCAGCTGCAGAAAGCCCATAATGTTATTTTATCTGTGGATAAGTTTATTTACATCCCTGCTCTAAGTGTCACTGAGGTACTGCATCACAGTGTTACAAACTGCAAGGCCTGGGACTCTCCTAAAATCTGACCATTTTTGCAAAATCCACAGAAACATGCATTCACCACTAGATACACATTTAACTATGCAAGAACCTATGTCCCTCTTTCTGCTCTGTGACAACAAAGAAGTTCAGCATTACGAGGACCCACACACGGATCCTCAGAAAGGCAAAAAGGGAACCTGCATGACCCAAAGATCAGTGTGGGAAAGCTTTGGCATTAGAGTGTTAAAGAAGATTTGCTTTGCTTTTCCTTGTCCTCTAGATAGTGGCAAGAAATGGGTTACTAAAGAGTTAAAATAGCTCTGTGTGAGTTTGTGAGCCAGAGAAACAAACCAGCCTCTGACAAGATCTCAGCAGCACCTCCTCTGATACAGCAGAGTCAGGATCAGCTTTTCCATTCAGGAAGAGCAGGCTGTCACCTGGGGCAGCAGAACAGCCAGGGGCTGTTCATTGTTAGGGAAACAAGAAATCCTCCTTTGCAGGATGTAAAGGAGGGCACTTGCCAACTAACCTGAGCAGCACATCCCCCAGAGGCAGCGCTGAGAGTGCAAAATCACCACATAGAACAGAAACATTTTGGACACAAGAATAAAGAAACTGAGTAGTCATCAGTGTAACCAAGAAAAAACCCCCAAAACTCTGGAGGTTATTCCCTCAGTAATTCCTCTGCTTCTTTTAACCCTCTTTCAAGCATCCATTCTGCTCCTTTCCCTTCTGCAGTAGCAGAAGCCTCCCTTCCACCTGCTAGCTCACTATCCTCCCTCTCCCTCCTCTCCTTTTCCTGGAGGCTCCTAGCATGGAGAGCAAGAACCATTTTAAACCTGGTGTAGGAACAACACGTGCAAATTAAAACATTTTACCTGCCCAGACTTCTTGTGGCAGAGCATCCTCATGGCTTTTGGAGAGGTCGAGGAGGAGACAAAAAGCGCCCTGAAACAGGAACAGCAGGGCTCCCACCCAGCACAACTGTGCCTGCACCTTGGCTTGGTCCAGAGAAATTCCTCCTGCAGCTCAGCAGGACATAAGAGCTCCTGGGCAGTGGCACCAGCACAGCCAGAGGGGCTGACCCAAGGTCTCTGTCTGTCCCCTCCCCTCCCAGCTGAGCCCCCTTGGGATCTCAGGTGCTCCCCTTGAGTCAAGGGGTTAAGTTAAAAATGTAGTTAGCAAAGATCACATACTGTGATTAGAGCTTAACAAGGAAACTAATTGATATCAGGTGGTATCAATACCACCTGGTATCAATTAGTGGATAACTGAAACAAGGCTGGGAATGACAAGTGATACATGAAGTATGTAAGAGTGCAGGAGCCATAAATACCACTGGGCTCTAAGAGTGAGAGGAGAGAGACTGTGATCAGTAGGCCAAGGAGCCCTCCCAGCTTGACACAGGTGAGGAGTTTACCATGAGGAAGAGGTCTTACTTCCTCCCCAGAAGCTCACAGACCCAATTAAAGGGGACAATTGTGCAGCTGTAATGGACATTTAGCTAATTATAATACGAGGTGAGAGCTAATGATTGTGTAATAGGCATCATAGAAACCATCCTGGAAACCTTTTGAATTTGTAAAACCTTCTTGGATAAATAGAGAGCAGGAGTTTGTGATTTTCTTACGTGTCTTTGGGCAGTTACTCCTCATGTGTCCAGTGCTGTAATGAATGTACCCCCTTTTCAACTTCAATTAGTTGAAGAGTCATCTGTCTGTGCTTCACTCTCACACCATCCCTTACCTGCGTCCTCCAGCAGCACCTCCATGGCCCCTCCCTCCAAGTGGGAGCTGTAGTGATGCTTTGGTAAAATCACAGCTTTGTTACTCACTACACCTGCATAAATATCTTGCTGTTCTCATCTGGGATGCTGTGAAACGCTTTTAGCACCATCCTCTTACCCCTAACTCACTTCCACTGTGCAAAACAGGACATGGCTCAGCCCAGTAACTGCAAAATGTTTTCACACAACAAAGTACTTCTGAGCATGAAACAAGCAAAAAAAAATTCTGTTAATTATTCCACAGTATTTGGTGTAACAACCTCTATTTATTGCCTGCAAGTGTGTTCACTGCAGTGCCTCTGAAAAAGAAAACTAAGAAGACTGTGGAGCATCAAAGGTAATTTTTAAAAGATGACAGGTTCCATGAGGTTTAACGGTTTTTTGTAATGTTGACTCAAATGTAACAATAGGAATCAACAGATTGTGGTTTCTGCTTGAATATTTCTTGTCCAGGAGTCTGTTTTTGTAGCAGAAAACAAATATTCTCCATCAGCTGCACTGGCAGCTTTATCTCTCTGTAATAAACAGGCAAGACATATTACACTGAAACAGCATCAAAGGCCAATGCAAGGACAACACACACAACAGATGCTCAATTTTAGGGTTTATTTCATCTGCTAACATTCATCCTTGATCTAGACAAAAACAATTAAGATGATTTTTTAAAATTTTATTTTTCTTGTGGAAGAAAAAACCTTTTAACACTTTTTGTAAGATGCTATAAATAAATATATAAAGCTTTAAGTGTTACTCGGCTCAAGTTAAAACAGTTGCCTTTTATTTTTTGTTGGTTTTAAGTTCCTGAAGTGGGGGGGAAAGTGCAAACCATACATATTCAGCCCAATGGAATGAGTCCAGCCACAATCACTTTCAGAGAAGCTGAATCTGTTTGATCTACAGTATGGAGGATGGAAGGCAGGTGGGGGAACAGTTGTATTTTTTTACCCTCAGTCACACAACTCCTAGAGGAACTGAGTTCCTTGGTAAGTAAAGCACACAAGAAAGGGGAGAGGAAGAAGAAGAAAATCCTGCCTGCATTGACCTTTCCCCGCTCTGTGCAGACTGTGCAGCAGAGAGGAAAGAAGAGACAATATAAGCAAAGTCCCAGATGAATGGAAATGACAATGAAAACCCAAATCAGATAGCTGTAGGGATGGTGAGAAATCCTCTGCCTGTTGTGTGTTTGACTGGCAGACTACACATAAACACACAGGAACTTCACATTGAGAGAGGATGGGGATTTTTGTCTTCTCCTTATGGAAAAAAAAAAAGATTAAAAGGGGTGATAAAAATAAGTTAAATCATATTCCAATATGTACAAAACAAATCATGCTCAGTAAACCTTTTGAATATAAAATTATTCAGTATAGTACAACTCTCTCAATCCAGTCTCCAGAAGTGACATGTGGGGGAACAGAACAGGGAGGGGGAATTGTGGGGCTCTGAGCAGACAGACTCATTTGCAAATCTGTTTTTTTTTTCAGCTTGCATGGCTGGGAATTACAGAGCTGGGACAACACAGGCTTTAACACCCATGTGCTTATCAGGGCTGCATTCACCTTGGCAGAATTCCTGTGGATGGGGTAAAACAAGCAGCCATGGATAGCTGGGACTGTGTGCCCTGGCTCACCTGAGCTGCTGCTCACTGACGTGTGCTACAAAGGCTTGGAACACTCCAGATCAGGCAGTGAATGCCATGCTCCCTTCTGCCTCTGGAACATGATCTGCTGGTATTAGTGGAAGTGAAAAGAAGAATAAAAAGAGAACACAGCCAGCCCCGTGATTTGAGTCCAGCAGACAGTGTCAGCTGCATGCCAAGCTCTAGCTCTGGGAATACAGCATTGAGCACAGGTTGGGTGATGAATTCCTGCAGTGCTACCCCTTTTTTGTGATGACTGGAGAAGCCTGTGGCATAGGAGGGGGTCAGGGTAACTCTGAACACCAGTGAGACACTAGAGATGCTTTTAACCCCAAGGTATGAACCTCTGCTGTGATGCTATCATCACCTTCTGGAGCTGTCCACTGCTCTCTGAAGTGACTTGACAGGCTCAGAGGGAAAACTTCCTAATTGTGTGGCCCCTGGGGAGTCCTCCTGCCTTGGTCACACTCTCAGCAACTGTACTGCTCTTTTTTGTTCTAACAGGAAGCCCTGGGAGAGAGGATTCAAATCCTTATTGGGATCTTTCTTATGCTGCTTTCATTGTCATCCCAGTTTTGTAAGCAAGTAAGGGACTGTGGGGTGCAAAAACATCAACTGAAGTGCTCCTCATTTATTCCAAATGTTGGGCATAAAGAGAAAGTCAGACAAGTCAGAAATTCACACTGATCTTTTGCTGACTTCTTTTTTTTGTTTATGACTTTGAACCCTGTGACAGCCTGGGCTGGCAACCTCACCAGTCAATCCTGCATTCTGTGACCTGGACAGGGTACAAGGTGGCACCTGACTGTTTGGAAAACTTTGGATGAGGCAAACTCCTTCAACAGAGCTAACTAGGATGAGACAAACCAGCAAGAAAATGTTTTCTTCAGCAAGAACACCCACCAAGCAGTGATGTTTACACTGTTTAGGTGACTAAAAGCAAATTGGTTTCTTAGCCCTAAGAAGTCACGACGTCCCTAAGAGACAACTCCAATCTCACACCTGCCTGCACTGCTCCCAGCACTCTCCTAACCTGACCTGGATCATGATGCACTGACAGACCCCCTGAAGAAACACTTCATATGCTGAAGAAGCTCTTGGTGTGTCTGGAAGTCACAGGAAAAACATTTTGGAAGAAAGGGGCAGATACTGAACAAGAATCTACAATCTGGCCACTACTTCTGCCAGAGTGCCTTAAAGCTGTTCTCCATTCATTTGAAAACTACACACACACTTCTCATGTTATTGTAGCATCAAAATATCAGTCCTAAAAAGAAAAGAAATAGTACCACTTCAAAGTGTGGTACATATAAATCACAAAAAACTACATTCACATTATGTTAAAAAAGTTCCCTTGCACCCACTAAAGGAAGAAGACAGTGCCAGGTATGTCCTGCAACCCGTGATCTGCTACACAGCACTTAAATTAAAAGCCAGAAGCAGACCAGCACAGCAGCCAGGGTGAGGGATGGCTTTTGGGTGATTCTGTTCATTTCCATTACTCAGAATCTGTTTCAAAGTGCCCTATACTTTTCATACCTTGGTGTACCCTTTTAGAGTCTGTAAATTTGTTACTCCCAGTGTAGAGGTGGAAAACCAGGCATTTGCATGGGTGCAGGATTTAAATCTAGAAACGTCTGCCTCAGTACTAAGTGAAGTCAGCCTTCCTGCTGTGGTTGAAATGAAACTGTTAACCAAAGAGAGTTTTCAATATAATTTCATTTCTTTTGCTTGTTACTGCAATACATCACAAAGAAAATGTTGGAGCAAGGTCTTCTACTGACATGCTTCTAAGGTCAGAGATTGCTTCTGATTTAGACAACCCTGCAGACAGATTCATTAACATCCAGCTGGTTACTCAGAGCCTGGAACACAGAACAGCTCAGGCAGACACAGCCTAATCACAATACTGGTCTGAATCCCAGCAGTGAGACACAAGCAGGGATTTGCTGCAGGAACCCCTCGTGCGTTATGGATCCACCACACAGGACACACCCTGAAAAGCTTCTGGGGAAAGGTGGAAACTGTGCATGGGGAACAGTTGCTTTTTATATCTCATGTGCTGGTTTTGTGGGTTAACAGCCTGCAAAGTTGCATTTTTAAAATACAAATGTTTTCTGTAGTTACAGCAAAATGTAAAAGTGCTGGCAACCAGCAAGCATAGCTTCTCCCAGTCTTGGGATTCAGAGATGAACAAATGGACTTGTAATAGCTTCTCTTCCCCCAAGCCAACCACCAAATACTGCTTCACTTTGCTTCCCAATTTTCACCCAGGAGGAAATGCTTATGGCCAGGCTACACATTTCTGGGAACAGGAGCCATTCTGTGGCAGAAGCAGTGGCACAGCCTTAAAGACATGGACAGCACCAGCACAGCCTGGTACCAGCCAAATGTGTGGCTGACAATGTCCTGCTGTGCCTGCACACAGGTGAGTGTGTGCTTGTGCACTTTGCAGCAGCAGGATCAGACCTGACCAAAATCCACCCGAAATCAACAGGAAAGACATCCTCTGACTCTGGTGGACTTTGGCTCAGGGCTGTAACAGAATTGTGTTTGAGCCCTAAGTGCTCTTTGTGTTTTCTCTCATCAAGTTTTTAGCTGTCTTTACTCTTCAGGAGAAAAGTGTCTCCAAAAGCAAGGTGAATCCCCCCCAGAAGCCCCTCCTTTGCAAAACTCAGTCTGAACTTGAAACTGCTGGAAGCAGTGCAGAGAGGCAGAGAAAGAATTAAAACCCAAACCAAGCAGCACATCAGTGGATTTGTGTGATGGGAAAGGGATGCTGTAAAAATGACATGCTAAAGTTGAGTGCATCAGCTCTCTGCCTCTCCTCCAGTGATTTCCATGCCATATTTGATTTGCAGTTAATGTGGCCTTTGAAAACCAAAACCATATTCCATTTGGTTCAGAGTTTACCCTAAACAATAGCTGGTTCAGGTCTTACAGGCTGAGTAATAACAGAGTGAGACATGAACCAGGCAAAAACTGCTTCATTTCCATGCTTCCAGCCAAACAAAGAAGTGCTTGCAACAGCAAAAAAAATAAGCCATATTTTAATTTGGTGAGTGGAAAGAGGAATTAGAGAAGTCATTGTTGTTCTGTGACTCAAATGTCAGTAAGCAGAACCTGGTTAGACTGTCCCCACACTGGAGGATTAAACTTACATGAGGCCCTAAAAAACAGCATTGAAAGAGTTCTGCTTTGAGAGTGGTCTGAGACTAAAAATACACTATCCATGATTCCCCTTTCCAGTTTTATGAACACAGCTTGCTCATTTAAAGTAAGGGCTGCAGAACAGGCACCCTGCCAAAAGACAATGTGCACTGTCTCATAATTAATTCAGACCCACAGTCAGAAATTTTCACAGCTCTGGAAGAGAGCCCCATCCTGTTCCCACTTAAATCAGTTCTAGTGACTCCACTGGAAGCAGGCTGATGCCCATTACCTCTTGATAAAAGCTAGTAAAAATAACAGCTAGGGAATGTCTGTATGCTTATACTGGGTCAGTATTTCACACAGCAACAAACAAAACAAAATCATCCCCTTGTCACATTCCCATTAGTGACTTATCATTTGCAGGGTCTGAATTTTGTGCGGATTTATGAAGGAGTAATTAAATTTTTTTTTTTTTTTGTAGTTTAGGGTTTTGTGTAGTTTTGTAGGATGGGGTTTTTGTGTGCTGTTAACACACAATACTGAGAGTGGCTTGAGTGGTAGTGGTGTAAGCTGACAGGACAACATGTGAATGCAGGTTTGAGTCTATGGCTGGCTTTTAACTTGTTTTGGAACCCGTCTGGGAAACAAATCTGGGAGTTTTGTGTATGAATTCCCTATTATTTTTGTGATGAAGCTGCGGATGTATATGTGATACCAGTGCAATGAATCAGAACCACTGTGCTAAGTACATTTCCCAGGCCATAGTCAATTTGCTTTAATGTTTCTCATCCTCTGACTGGTTTTCTTATTTTTTTTTATGGTGCTCTACTTCCTGGCAGTGGCTGCCAGCTGAAATGCTGTGACTGCCTGTGTGCTCAGATCCCAGCCTGACAGGATGGCCCATCCTCAACTTAGTCACCATTATCAGTTACTGACAAACAGTGCAATTCCCATCCCACCTCCCCCACAAAAGAAAACCTCTGTTTCCTTGTTTTTTAATTATGTGTCTTTAGATCATTAGGCTCAGGGGATAAACAGATTTTTAAAAATCCTACTCCTGCCATTTGTGTTAAAATCATGAGGATAAGAAACATTCTTCTGTATTTGGCCTTATGCGTGGGTAACTGCATTTGTGCATTTTTTATCTCTGCATTAGAATGCTGACCCTTTTTTTATTTTTATGTATTTATTGTTTTTTTTTAAGAATCTCATCGGTCTTGTAAGAAACAGTAAAAAGACCCTATGCTTAAGGAAGCAATCTATCTTCTGTTTTACAGACTTGTTTTTAAATAAAATATTNTTTTTGTAATTTTTACTTCCACGATCTCTTATATGGAAACCCTAGAATATCATTAATATAAAAGTCTGCCTAGGCTACCACTTCTCTATAATATGGCTCATGTAGTCCTCAGTGGGCAAACGTCCTTGCTCGTCGGTCTCTTCCTTGGGAAGCGCTTCGTTGGACCGGTGGAGGAGCCTCTCCTCCCGGTTCTTTATCCTCTGCTCCATCCTCTCCAGCTGCCGTTTGTACTGGTAGCGCTGTTGGAAGAGGTCCTTTGCATAGTCATAGAGCTGCATGTCCAAGTCATTGAGCTCCTCGATCCTGCGGATGGTGTCGTTGTCCACCTCCACCCCGCCCGCCCGCGTGCTGTTGTACTGCATGAAGGGCCGGATGAATTTCAGGTTAAAAGTTCTCTCAAACAGGTACTGAGTCTTTCTCTGGAACTCTGTCAGGCCGAAGAAGGCCATGTCTTTGAGGTTTTTTTTGGCGCTCTCCAGCAGGATCTGCGCTCGCTTGTTCTCTGGGATGAAGGACATGTTGTAGCAGCCCACCAGGCTCAAGTCAGCCAACATCCTCACCTGGCGGTTGTTGGCCAAATTGTAGGGGCAATCCATGAACTCCTGCAGCGTGCAGCCCGACCAGTCCGTGCCCTCGTAGCACGAGGGCAGCTCTTCAGGAGTTGGTGTCCTGCCATCACACATGTGCAAGGAGGTCTTCCAAGTAGCTCCTCGTTGGACGTGACGCCATTCGCTGAGGTAACGAGACACGGGGTCTCTCAGCAGAGTGATGTAGTAAAATTTTCTACAAGAGGAAGAGAAAACAGAATGAATATTCTGCTAGCAACGGGACAGATGCTTGGCAGGCAGAGAGCCAGTGCAGACAGCAAAAACTGAGAGTAAATCAACATCACATCATCCATCCCACTGTACTTGTGGGTAGCTTTTTTCTTGCAATATCTCATGCAAAGCCTGAGATATTGCACGTGTTTGTGCAACATTAGACCCGTGTTTCTCCTTTTATTCTTGCCAAGTAGTAGCACCTTCACCAGGATGTCCACTCCCAGCAACAGACTACAAAGTCAGGACAAATCACCAGGGCTGAACCTGTTCATTGACTTTAGAGAGCAACTGTGGCTCCTGGCACTGCCTGGCCTCTCCCACCAAGCACTGGATGTGCCAGCCAGGACCTGCTCCAAAGGACAGCCCAGCAGCCCCTCTGTTTGTGAGCTGGGCCTATCACCTCCACTCCATGCAGATGCTGACCAGGACACCCACTGCTTGATTGATCTGGCTGCCGAGCTGAAATCTGGGAGTCTGCAGTGAGTAGCAGGATAAAACCACAGGAACATAAATGAAAAACAATGGGAAATCAGAAATGCAATATGCTTTGCAGAAAGAGAAGGCTGAGCTGACAACCAGCAATAGCAGCAATAATTTATTCCCATTTCAGTCAAGCTGGTATTAAATCAAACAAACTTCAGACACACTTTTGACACGAGACTAAATAGAAGGGAAAAGCAAGACAACTAGGAAGAACACACATAATGGCATGGGGCGTTCTTGCTGTTCTAAGTACAATGGAGTCCTCAACAATACAAGCTGTCCCTAGAACTGAAAACATGACAGCTGTCTCTAACAGAGACCCTCTGGCTTCAGCCCATGAAGTTCTGGGATTGACAGAGATGGCAGTCTGCAACAGCCCTCTCCACACAGAGGGAAATGGGCTTTTCTTCCCTAACTGCCAGCAGCGTGGGACTGAGGTGTGTATGTGTTTCCAGAAGGAGGAAATACCTTTTCTAGTTCCTAAAGCTGGCATGTGCTTGCAGGGCATGGGGCTGTGACACTGAGCACACACAGAAGCATCTGGCTTTGGCAGGCAACACACACATGCAGCTGGAAGTGTTTCACACAAGGGTGGTGGAGGATTCATGTCCCCATCAGAAATGCATCTTCAGAATGCTGCTAGGGCTCACTGCCTCGCCAGCACTGTTCAGAGACACCGAATGGAATGGCCATTGAGATGGCAGTGAACAGTTTTCTGAGGAAAAAAATAGTCAAAGTATTCTGTTTTATCCAATTTTAACAGACCTGTGTTTTCCTAGCACCTTCAGTATTATTCTTCCTAGTAGGAATTTAAATTTCTGCAATAAGAACAATTTAGTTTTAAAATAATACATCAAAGCCATTGCCGAGGAAGTCTCATATTAAGTAATGTTTGCTTTCCTAATTCATTATAAACCTGCTGAAGGGCTGTTCCAAAGCAGTCAATTTTGGTCTTTCCAACAATGGCAGCGGGGGTCTACTCCAGCTCCAATTCCTCTCCTGCTTTCTGCCTTCATAACTAGGGCTGGTACAGACATTTGTTATTTTTGGAAGCTATGCCATCTCTCTTCAATAGCAAGAGTATCTCACTGTCTAGTAATACTGTCCAGAACTGTCCATGTACAGGGACAGGGAGAAAAAGGGGAGCAGACACTTTTTTTAAAGGCTTAAAAAAAGTCCACCTCTTTTTCCTTCCTTTACCTTGCAGCCTGTAGTGATTCCACTACCCTGACTGAGAGGCAGCCATAATTTATAGAGACTGAGCTAAGAAACCTCCAATAGATGGGTAAAATACAGCAGTGGAAAGAAAAGGAAAGCAGTGATGAATGCCAGATGTTCAATGACAGACAGTGGTGCTAAACACTATCAGCAGTTTTTGACTTGTGAACTGCAGTGGATTTTTATTTTCACCAATGTAATCCAAAGGTTGCGTTTTTCACTGAGCAGGTCGAAGCCATTTGTTATTTTGTGGCTACAGAAGCAACTAGAAGAAGGATCTTAGGGATCCTTTGTGTGTGAGGTAACCACAGACAAAGGAGGAGCTGACTCCTGTCCAAACATGCCACCTATACAAGTATGGATAGGGAAAAAAAGGGTATTGGTATCTGCACTTGGCAGACAGGAGAACCACAAATATTAAATGATGTGCATAAAGTCAAATAGAAGTGGCAGAGTTGGCATGAATCTGATTCCTGCAAGGCTGAGTCCAGCTTATCTTCTCTCTGTGTCTCTGTTTAAACTTTAGGAGACTGTTAGTAAATCAGATTAATAAATATCATGCAAAGCTTCTGGAGTCCACTCGAACAGAGACATTGAACAGGACATGGACTGGAAAAAGTTTAAGGAGCAAGAACTTCTTTCTTCACACCTGCACTATAAGAGCTATTACCTTAATTGATGTAATACCCCGGTAAATATTTTACTATGAGTGATCTTTCTCACAGATTCATCTCAATGAATAAAAAGCACAAGAAATAGGTTACAATTTTAGAAATTCTACTGAATCCAATTTGCCCCTTTCCAGGTCTGTCACATAGAAAAGTGCTTGAAGGAAAGAGCTTGCCTCCTAACACAGAAATCAGATTTATCTTTGGAAACTGGAACCAGGCCCCTGGAAGTACTTAAGGAAGCTGCCCCAATGGGGCATTAAAAAAAAAAAACAAAACAAAACAAAACCCCAAACACCCAAAACCCCAAACAAACAAAAAACCCCTCAGCAACAAAAAACCCCATAACAAAATTTTAAAAACCCAAACCAACCAAACAACCCTAACAAACAAAACTAAACAGAGACTTTAAAACAAAAGAATAGTTTTAACTGCCTGAGATGCACAATTGACATAGTGGAAGTTATGCTCCTAAATTTGTATTTAGCTTTCTAGAAAGGTATTGGTTTCTGAGGAGCAGATTCCCTCAGCCCTCAGGCAAGAGAGCAGTACACCTTCCAAGGGACTGAGACCTCAGGAGCCACAGGGGTGAGCCACTTGGGTATTAGAGGGATGACTGTGCAAGTACTCACTCCAGGAACTTAGGATACTGAAGTTTCTGTTCTTGAAGTATAACTTGGGATTGCCTTTAAGTTTAGAGAAAAATTAGGTAACTGTAAATCATTGTCCATCAGCAGTCAGCAAGCTGGGGGAACTCTGTTCCAGCATGGCTGAGAACACAGGCAATGCCACTTTTTAACAGTGGCTTGAAATTCATGAGGAACCACATGACTAGTACTTTTTTTTTTGTCATCAGGGATAAAATAAACCCATAAAACCCATGCAGCTGTGAGTGCCCTTCATTCAGCATGGTGTCCCAGACAGCCACTTAACTTTAGTGTTCCTAAAGGCTCATTTCAGAATTGTGGTCTTCTCCTAGCCCAGATGGTTCCACTCAGTACTGCCTCATAAAAAAGCCCCAGTTTGGTCATGCAGTGTCATATCTCACTGGCCTTTCTGGACTTAAGGAGCTTGAGCAAGACAAATGGACACTGGAGTTAGTAGGATTTTTCTTCCCACATGAAGCTGAGCAGAACAGCATTACTGCTCTTGGAGGCTCCCCTTCTACACACCCATGGGGCTGTGATCTCCAAGGGCACAAGGACAAGCAGAAGACAAAGTCACACCTCTGCCTTTCCTTGCATTGCTGCTCCTGGCAGTCCCAACATGGAAATCCACCTGAAAATCCACCTCTGAGGCATTTGCAGAGTTCACCTCAGACCTGCATGCAAGCTGCATAGTACCCAAGGAAAGAATCCCTGACATATTTATTAAATAGAACAAAAGAATGGTTTTGATCAACAACCCTGTACCTGAGCTGAAGTTTCAGGAAGAACAAAATCCAGCACTAGAAAGGAAGGCCAACCTTCTGGTCATAATACACAAATGAACTCAGGAAACTTCACTTTAAGTGCCCATTCTGTCAAAATTAGCCCATTTGCCCCAGACAAATCTCTCTCCCTCTGCCTCTGTTTCCCAAGTGTGAAGGGCTAACAATGTCTCCTTTGTCTGTTTTGGAAATTCAAAACACAACATCTTTTGGGGCAGGAGCTGTCTCCTTGCATGATTATGCAAAGCCCCTGTTTCAGCATGGATTGAGGTCAGAGGACAATGCTTAACTGGAGGCATGTTTTCATGACACGGGCGTCAGAGGCACCACTGCCCTACAGGATTCCCACCCAGACCTCTCCTTCTCATTCTCACACAGCAGCACAAAGCAGCTTTAGTTCTGCCAGCAGAGTTTTCATTTGTTTTAAGCAGGGCCATGCTGCAAATGCAGTCACTGAGCAGCTTGGGGTTAAAAATAACCCTTTCTTGCATGGCTGAAGCTGCCATTTAGCAATATTCTGTCTTAATTCCTGTCAGCAGGTTCCTCAGCTAATGAAGGGGAAATGAAACCCTTCTTCCTCTAAAAACTCAATTCCTTCTCGTTTGCTAATAACCAGTCAAGATAATTCTGATAAAGTGACAGATTCTAAATATGATGCTACCATTTCTCTTCAGTTAATTTCTACTCTTTTTTACATGCCAATGCATCCTTCTTACTGCTCCTGGTCTCTAAATTCTGCCAAGAACTGCTTATTTGACTGTGCAATTCCCTGTTCTTTCCTGTGCTTAAATGCTCCCTCCCACGTGGCAAATTTTTTAAATTTTTAATTTTTACAGGTTCTTTACTGAGCTTTCAAGCATTCCTCCCAGGAAAAGCAAACTATGTAACAAGTCCTTTTTGATTACTGTGGTGGCCTTCCATCAGATAAAGAACAAAATACAGCTAGCCACTTGCAATCATAAATGCCTCATCTGCCTGCCAGGAGGGGGAAGGGGAAGGAAGCTGCATAGGTCAGCTTCAGCCATATAACCCCAATCTGTCAAAGCAACATTCCCCCAGGCTACAATTCTCCTACTGCTAAAAGAAAAAAAAAAAATTAAAAAATCATTCTATATCTTGGCTGAATTAACTGAGCAGGGGGTCTGCCATCTTGCAATAATGAGGAACACTGTGTTTCCTTTAAAGATGTAGTAATGTCAAATTTGTGGCTGATTTAAGGCATCCCTCTAAGTCAAGCCCATGTACTGCACACTCCACAAATCCCTGGTGAGAGTCCTTATTCCATTTACATTGGCTCTCACTGTAAGTAGTTTATCACTGAAATAACCACTGATTTTGCCTCCCAGCAGTGAAATGCACTCGTGCACCTGCCCTGCTGTTAGTCTGCAGGGACCAAGGGAAGAGGAAGCAGAGCACTCAGCACCCCCCCTGCCATCACCTAAACCCTCACTTGGCTGGAACACCGAAGGGGATTGCCAGGTAAGGGTTATCTCCACTGAAAATGAGCAGAATATCCTTAAGGAACAGGCCCAGCAAGGACTTACAGGTAAGTCATAAGGACAGGTGAGTCAGGTGTCTCTCATGATGGATGAGCTGAGAATGTGGCAGATGAAAGGCCAGAAATAATTTATATTATCAAGTCACACTAAATGTTACCTACAAATAGCAGGTGTATGAAGAGCAGTTTCCCCCTTCTGCACAGAGAATAACCTCCTGCTATGATGGGAAACTTTAGTGACTCTCCAGCCACCACTGGCTCCAGTAAAAGCTGCCTCCTGCCTTATTTACCAAACCCATACTTACCACTTTTAAAGCCCCACCTTGCAAAGACTCCACATATTTCCCTGTTTTCCTCTACAGTCAGGTTTCTTGTATAACAAGGACTTTCTCAGTTAGAGATTGGAATTTAATATATGTACAATGATTACTTCCTTTGGTAGCAAATAGCCCTAATTTTCCTCAGTCTATTTCCTCTCATCTGTTGTTCATTTAGACTCTTCCCGCATTTCACACACAATAAACGCTTCATTCCTTTAAAAGTCATAAGAACAGAAAGAAAACCCCAAAACAAACAAGCAAAACAAACGTCTTTTCTGTCCTCTATGTTTAAATAAAGATTGCAACACAAAACCCCAAAAGCCAAGAAACTGAATAGCAAACCCAATCCTCCAGCTCTCAGTTTGGGTAAACACCTACAGCAGTGATTTGCTTTGCCAGAAAAGGAGGGGCTGTCAGTGCTTGCTTTGGGAACCAGGTTTGTTTTGCATAATTGTGTTTGTTTTGCCTGATGGTCTCTGCTCTTGGGACTTGGCTGTATTAAAAGACAGGACATTTGGAAATGTAAGAACAGCCAACCCTCACATGGGCTCTGCTCACCCTCCAGATCCTCACTCAGGGAGGATCATCCTGGGGGCTGATTTCACCATGGGCCAATTCAGAGCCAGCCCTGAAGTAATGCTCAGGCTGCTCCAGGAGGGTGAGGCAGATGAGAAGAGACACATCTCTCTCTTTTCACCCATGCATTTTATAAAATGTGGGCCATTTGGAATGCTTAGCAGTCCTGGTGATGCAGCCTGTCACCATAGCGTGATGATCCCACCACAGAGATCCTGTGTGTTGGACCTGGGTGCACCCAACACCGTGGCTGTGTGCAAGCAGAACAGAGTCTGACAGCCAGAAAGGAGACAAAAGAGCAAGCAGCAGCTCAGGCATTTCACCCTGGAGGAACACCCACCCCTCCATCCACTCAAAACAATCTTAAACAAAAGCTCCCTTTTGGTGTTCCAAGCCCTGCATGGGCTGGGTCGCAGCTTAAAAACACCAGAGACAGTCAAACACAACTGCAAGGCTTCTCCAGACTGGTGGGGAAGAGACCTGAAGACATGAAACCCAGGAAAAGGTCAGTCTGTGTGCTTGATCCAGCCACATGCAGCACCACAGCCTTGATTTTGGGATCTGCAGGAGCAGTAATGCCTGCACACAGGGTGAGGTGTCTGTATTTAAAGATGACCTACAAAGAAAGGTAGGTCTGCAAAGCAATAGTTAGAGCAGTACTGTGTTCCTGTGACATAGATATTCCTCCTGGAATATACTGGCAAAGGCAGCAGAGCTGGAGTGGAGGCACAAAGGATTTAAGTCAGCCCCAAGGGTACAGGGTTTGTTTGAGACCTGGTTTGTCACAAAGTTGGGAGGGCACATGGAGCTTTGACACCCATGCTGGGAGTGGCAGAATGATGCAGGCTGTTCCATCCTGATTGATATGTATGGTAATACAAGGGAGCATTTTATGTCTGGGATCAAATGGAGCATCAAGGTAGCTATGGCTGGGCATTCATTTCTCTGAAACCATCAGAAATGGACACTTTCAGGACCACTATCTCCATTTATCTCCATAAATGAAATGAGGTGCACTTTTACCTCAGATCTCAGTGTTGTGCAATGCTGGTGCTCACTGTGTTCACACTACACTGTTACAAACGCAGCCCCAGCTCAGATTTGTTAGCAATGTACTAATAGGCTTTTCCCCAGGAAGCAAGTGTGGTCCTATCATCCTCGTGTCTCATGACTTTTTTATATCCAATTAGCAGAATAGACACAGATAATGAGTTTTAACAACATCTCTGCTTTTCATAAAAATTGCACTGCTGTGTAAGCACAAGAATTTCCTGTTGAAATGTCTCTTTGCAAACAAGTTAATCTAAAAAAAGATACATGGCATGCTATGAACCTTAGGAGTGAACCACCAGCTCATTTTTCAAAATGACAGATATGATGAAAATTGGACAAAGGCTTGGAAAAAAACGTGGGGGTCAGGGTGAGGGGAGCAAATGGGGGTGGAGAGAAAGGCATTCCAGAGCCCTCTGGAGCCTTGGACTCCTCCAGGACCCATTAAAAGCTTATGTTACTTGCACCGTTTATAAACAAGCGCTTTCTTTTGCCATAACTTTCCCCACGTGAGGAGCTTAGGAAGTGTTGACTGCTGTCTTCTACTGCAGCAAGGCACCAAAAATGACAGCAAGTTACAAATCAAATTCCTTTGATTTAGTACCTTTCCCGAGTTTTGGGAGGGTTGCTGTGATTCCTGAGTGACCTCAGCAACCCCCCTAATCGATAGCACGTCGGAATGCTGACAGATGGCAGAGGGAAGTTTCAGTGCCAGAGGGATTACATCAGTCCTGGCAGGGAACAGATGGCAGAAAGGTGGACTGCAACCTGTGCTTATTCTTTGCATTCCTTTGCTTCTATTATTGCTCCTGCTGTCAGCAAGGTAGGAAATTTCAGGAGGGAAAAACATGGAAGAAAAATCTTCTCTCCCTTCACCTACTGATTCTGTCACAGAGACTCTCAGTTACATTGATTTTGGCATTACAAAACACAGAGAAGTCAGTAACACATTACACCCATATTTACTATAAAATATTTGCTAGAAGGATTCTATATCCCCCCTTTTTTTTTGAGTATCTTCCTGTGTGTGGCCACGCTAGAACAAAGCAAGTAACAAATCATTCCCTGAAGAGTAATGATACATTTGCAATGAGACACTGAACTTTTCATCTCTGTGCCAGAGATCAATGTCCACTGCACATGTAGCATAGGATAGCAGTTTTCACCCCACCACAAGATAAGTGGAAAGCATTTGGGGCCTCATTCCAGCTCCAGGGAATAAGTGTTGCTCCCTAAAACACTGCCAGTGCAGGCTGCCAAGTCTGTGTCATTGGGGCTGAGCTGCACTGGTTCTGCACAGACATCTCTGGAGCTTCATGCTTTGTCCTGGGAAGAGAGAGAATGCCAGGGATTTAGCCTCCCCAGGTGTCAAGATGGATGCAATGAATAAAACAAGTGAATACTTTAACTGATAAAGCATTATTTCTGCATCTGATGCCTGCACACTTCAGGACGCAGAAGGAAGAATGACCAGGATATTGCCAAACAGAAAAAAGAAAACCAGAAGCAAGTTGATCTAGAGCAAAGACAAAGCTGAACTAACCATGCAATATGGAAAGATATTTATTTGAAACAGCTGTAAATAAAGCAGATAGGCTAGAATTTGCATCTTCTTTTGAACTGCAAGTCAGCTTCTCTTCTGTGAATCACAGAGCTCCACTGGCTGTGAGATTCAAAAAAAGACTCAAGGAAAATGCAACAGCATGATAGACACGATCTGTGGCTCCTTGAAGAAGATGAAATTATAAAGAAACTATAGAGGAAGATGAAGGGAGCAAGAGTAGTCAGAGGAGCAGATATTGATCGCTTGTGCAGGACAACTGAATTCCTTGGCAAAGGGAGGCAATATCTGTGTCAGGCAGCTGCAGCACTGCACCCCTGAGCTGCTCATGGATCAATCCTGTTCCAAGCAGGAACTGATGGACAGCCACTTTTATTGATCTGAGTAGGAAGACTCTGGAAATGGAACGGAGATGCAGAGGACTTTTAAACGGGGCTGACACGTCCTGAACATACAGTGAACACTGTAACTTTCAGCCAGCCAGGCAACATGCAGAAACAAGACATTCCAAGGAAGAAAACACAAACAGCAGCAGAACCCATCCCTGAAAGCAGGCCCAGTGCAAGGACTGGATTCCAAGGAGCTCTGCAAGCCACACAGGGCTGCCAGGAAAAGGGAACAAGTGCTGCTCTGCAAAGCAATCAGCTTGAGCTGCATCCTGCCACACACCTCACAGCATCAGGTAGGGGACTGGTCCTAATCCCATTTACCCAGCTCCTTCTTAAAATCAGTGCTGGGGGAGGTTCCCACATGGATTTTCTTGTGAATAGTCATACTAGTGGCTTACAAAGAGCACCAAAGCTCCCTCTCCTCAATTAACTGACTCTCCCTTGCTCAGGAATAGCAGATGTTGTTAAGCAGCAAAAGATAATCCTCAAGAAAGCAGAGCTACTAATCAGTCACTTTTACATTTAAGATCACTTGGAGTTGCCACTGTCTTATACTGTTTTCCTAATTAATTGCACTGGAATGCACTTAAGTAAGCCCCAGATCAAAGAATCATATGCAGAGATTGAAATAAATCCTGTCTGTGTTGCTAATGCCTCAGAAATGGATGACTTGCTAAGCATTCAAAATCCTGGGTTCCATGGCTCAAAACTACAGATACTGTGAGATGCTTTCAAAGGAACAGATTTAAGGATGAAAAAGGAAAAGCTCCCTTCATTTGCCCGTAAAAGACAATTAAACAAAGGCGATTGTTCAACTAATTTAGTGAGCAGTTTGTGTATCTTAAGTTCCTTATTCTTCACTTTCCTATCACCAGAAATCACAGTTCAGGAGTGTCAATTTTCATTACAGCAAAACTTTATCATCATTACAGATTTTTTTTTAATGTGCTTTAATGAAGGGTTGAAATTGTTACAAAGTAATGATAAATAAAAATGACTGGGGCTGAATGTGTTACCAGTTGGTGCAATAAATCACTGTCTCTTCCTGCATGAGTCTCTTTCTCATGATCTAGCATATCATCAAAATGCTTTGATTGATTTACAGTTTAGTAACCCAGCCATCATCATCCATAATTCTACAATAAACCACACCACTTAATGTAGCTGTTACAGATGTTCAGAAGTTCATTCCCTGCCTTTCAGGAGGAGATACTGACACAGCAGCTGCAGCCACCAAGATTAGCTGGGGAAGAAAAATTTGTCTTGGGCACAAGAAAACATCCCATTTTCCTCTAACAATACCCTGTCTTTAAAGCTGAAAGACATGCTGCCAACCTTGATACATCCAGTTTCAATTATTAAACACCAAATATCTATATGCACACACCCACCCCCCTGCCAGCTGGCAGGAGTAACGAGCTGCCTGGCTTCTGTCTGAAACACATCATTTCCTGGGAAATCAAGACATTACTGAAAGCTCTATGCAACAAATCCATCAAAGGGTGTGCAGTGAAATCTCAGGCCTTGCCAGCATCGAGCAGCCCAAATTCTGCATGTGGCACTGTGTCCAGTCAACCCCAAGGAAACAATTGCTGGGATTTTGCTCTTAAAATCACCACCAGAGTCAGGCTGGGAAGGAGGGGCTCAGCCCCATGGAGACAGAGAGGGCTGCTCATTATGTTCTCTGTAACCTACCCCAGCCCTGCCCCACAGCACCACGGGAGACTGCATGGGCATCATTATTCATTTTTCACAAATTATTGATCTGAAAACAGTAGGTTGATTCTGGGTCTGAGCTCCTTTTGCTTGAGCCTGGAAACAATGCAGCGTTAGCTGGCTTGCAATTAACACTTTGGTTAAAACTGCTTGCTAAAGAAAAGGAGAATATGCAACATGCAAAGCACAAAGTGTGGGTATTTTATCCCAAACAGCACGAGTGCTCCCTGCCAGCCTCAGCAGGGACTGTTCATTTGGAGCAGGCACACAGACATACCCAACAGGAATTGTCAGAGCGATGGTCTAGCTCACAGAAACAATTTCTCTCCTAAGTGAATCACCATGCTGAGGAAGCTAACAAAGACTGCAAAATTCATTAACTGAGCAGTGCTGGAAAGGGCTGCTCCAAATCCATCACTGCTCTGTCCTGGCCAGCCAGCATCCTGTCTCTGACAGTGACCTGTCCCTGGCACTGCTGAGAGAGGTGCAAGAACAGCAAAGCTATTTCTAATCACAGGAACCCTCTTGTTTCCCCTCAGTTGCACGCACAGGAAGCAGAAATCAGCCTTGTGGTTTGGGACTTCACATGGATATTTGAGGCTACAAAACTTCAGCAGCCTCAGGATTTCTCTGCTGGGTGATCCCTCAGACCTGTGCATTGTGAGGCTGAGCAAGTTATGAAATATCAAGTGAGTATTTCACAGACAGCACCCCTGCATTGTGAAGAAGGGATATTTTGCCCTGACAAACTTTGGGCTCTTCTAAGGGTGCTTAATGGGATTCCTTAACCTATGGTTAGCAGGAGTACTTGTGAATACCAGAAAAGCAGCAATGTGTTGAATGTGATTTTAAAAATCTGATTTTTGATTAACAGATCCTTGAAAGACTTTTTTTAATTTAAATACAGGCCAACATTATTCCCTCACCTCCCACGTGAAGGACTCCAGAGGTGTTCCAGCTGGCAGAAAGGTTGCCAAATTCCTCTGCAGCTCTACTGCAGGTAAGCCTAATTATGCGCTTAAAAGCATATGCTGCATCTCCCAAAGTGCTGCTTTTTACTTGGAAAAGCCTTCTGCCCAAAAAAACCCACAGAAAGTGCTCAGTGGGACTGTGCTGCTCCTGCTGCAGCCTGGGAATGCCCCAAATGTGCAGGGGGACCCCGGCTGTGCCCGTTCCCACTAGATGGCACCTGCCTGCCACGGACTGGCTCCGGCAGGGAGGGACAGCCAGCTCCTCCCGCCAGCATTTCCCTTCTCCTGGCGCTTGCCGTGTCTTACACTGTAAGTCCCATTTAATTGCCGGGAACTGGTCATTGAGGCTGTTTCCCTCTGCACTGGAGGCAGCGATGCCCGTGGAGCGATGCCACCCTGGAGTCCCGTGAAGTCACCGGCCGGGTACCACCCGCACCTCTGCTGGGATGAGCCGGCACAGAGCATCCTCCTGCGGCATCCTCCTACAGCATCCTCCTACAGCAACCCTCTGCTCGCCCAGCCTTCCTCCCGAGGCTCTGACAGCACCTGCCCCGGGCGTTTACACTCTCAGTGTCACATCTCAGTTTCACAGGCATTCCCCGCTGCCCCCGGAGTGCCCTCTGCCTGCGGGGGATGTGGCACCGGAACACCGGGCTTTGCCTCGGGAGGTTGTAATTCTGCACCCACTGAGCCTTTTGCTTAAGTCTCTGCTTCAGGCCTGACTGAGAAACACCACCTTTAAAAGATGTACACAGGTGTTTTCTCCCTCATAAGCTTAGAGGAGTGTTGCTGGCATAGCTGTACTGTGAGAAGTGAATAATAAAAGAGCACTGCCAGCCAAATAGCAATGCCAGCAAAAAGTTGTGGGTAGCGATGTCTGTGTGGTGGTGGGTATGGCTTATTCTGTCTGGGGAAATGGGTTAAATTATGGAGCAGAGGATCCTTGCCAGTGTGAGTTCCTTCCCAAAAAGGGTTTATCAGCACAACTTCACTGAAATAACCACAATTGGAGTGCAGGCATGTGCTCAGTCTCCCTGTAAAAACAATTATCACGGAGAAAAACTTTCTTGTGTTTGGTAAATTTTGAAGTAGGTGTGTGGCAATCCACATCCCTGGAGCATGCTGTGCTAAGTCTCTGCCCACTGGGATCTGCTGGGCTGGGGCCATTAGCTCTTTCAGATAGTCTGGCAAACTGCTGAGCTTGGAGAGGCTTTCAGGTACCACCAACCTGGGGTGAATAAGAGCTGGTGATCTTGTTATATGAGGCTCCATATCCCACAGCTTTGAGTCATTCAATTCCCTGCCTGTGTCTTCACATAATAATTTATCTTTTCTTTGAATATTTTGCCAATGGGAGCTGGAAGGTAGCAGGGCCATTGCAATCCGTTTCTTTCAATACTCTGGGGGATCTCAGCTTGGTGGATTGCATTTTTTTTCATCCTAAAGAGAGGATGTGTGCAAAAGCAAGAGATCTGGAAAGCTTTCAGCATCACTGAAACTGCCAGCACTGCTTCCTTTGTCTGCTCCATTTAACCTGGTGATGTTTTTTATTACCAGTTAGCTCAAACATAGAAACACTCTCAGTCACCGGTGGGACACAAATATTGGGCTTCAAACTTCCCTTGTTAATCTTTCTGAAAGCTGGGCTGATGCTTGTGCATCCTGTTATTCCAGTCAGCCTGGAGACAAGTGCCAGAGCAGGCATGAAAGGTATGTATGTATCAGAGGTGAATTCCAAAGGTAAATTCCTCCCACTCCATGCTCAGCCTTGGTGTACCTGTTACTACATGTGTGTGCTCCTTATGCCAGACACAAAAAACTGCAGAAGCAGCTGTGGAGAGGGACAGAAGGGGGACTGCTAATGCAGAAAATTAATAGTGAAATAATTAATACAGTAAAGATTCACAATGCTCACTCTGGAAAGACAAGGAGGTCCTTCTGGAGAATTCCACAAAGGGAGGAACAGTAGCGACAGACTTGAAAATGGTTTTTAAAAAAAAAAAGGAAAAAGAAATCCAATCACATCCTCTATATTTAAAAATTAAAAGGACTACCAGATGCAATTACATTCATGACTAAAAGATCTAACAGAAGCATATTTAAATTCATTAACTTAGTCCACACTCTCCTACCTCAGGAGACCAGCTGCTCCTGGAACACAGGGCACCAAAATACAAACTACATCTTGCTTGTATTTGATCAAAACCTTTTCCAAGTTCCAATGATCTGGCTGTTAACATCTCTTAGGTGATAATTAGGCTCTTGGGGCAGCAAACATTGTTTGGGAAAGAAAATGCACAGTGGAAACATAAGTAATGGAGCTTGCTGCCTGTTGAGGCATCAGTTATTCCACTGCACAAAAAAAGGCACCAAGGGCAAAATGAGGCCATTTTCAAACACAGCCTCATTCTGCCTGTGTATAGCAGCAATCAGCAGATGCTTTACCTCTGTGTAAACTGTTTACTTTAGGTTTTGCTCATTTCTTGCAACATATGTTTTAACCAAGAGATTCCAGCCCTTGCACACTGAGGCTCACAAGCACGGCTCCCCCCTGGAAAGCAGATGCTGCATGGTTTTTCCATCACTGCTTGACAGACCTTTGGTAGCAGGTACCAGCTGGGGCTGAGCAGGTACTTCTCCCAGTTCCTGTCCTCTTTGCTCAGGGGATGTCCAGGGCCTCTGGATGAGGCTCAGGGCACTTTCAGAGATACTGTGAAGAGCCAGAACCTCCTCGTGGGATGATGCCTGTTATCAAACCATGCACAGTGATATTCTCTGTCTGTCCCAGGAGGACACTAAATTAACAGCAGAGGCACTGATTTACTTCCCTTCTGTTACTGCCATGGGACCCATTTCCCTCTGATGGGACAGGAAGAGGCTTAATTAAAGACAACTGGGAATTTTT
Source organism: Ploceus nigricollis (assembly GCA_013399945.1). Taxonomy (NCBI): domain Eukaryota; kingdom Metazoa; phylum Chordata; class Aves; order Passeriformes; family Ploceidae; genus Ploceus; species Ploceus nigricollis. Next base: position 201,269 of record VXBC01005037.1, on the reverse strand, counting down.
CTTTATGGCTGCATCCGACAGGTATCTGTCCTCCTCAAGTCTCCCTCCAGGTGCCATGCCTGGTTTTGGTCTCCTCCATCCTGCAAAGCTCACCTCCCCTGGATAATGACCCTTCCTTCTCAAGAGATCTTTAAATATTTCTGACAGTTGGAGCCTCTGCTGTCCTTGCTGCACAGTCCTCTGCAATCAGGCACAAGAACATCAAAGGACAGAATTGCTCTTTCAGACAAGACAGCTCCGCCTGAGTCTCAGCTGTCAGTTCAGACATTTTCAGTGCCCACTTCAGGATTTTCCTCTTGGCAGTTAGTTCTGATCCACAGCAGAGACCTCTGCACTATGGAAGGGCCTGCTCCCCTTCCTCTGAGAAGCAGGGAGTGCCCCTGGGAAGTTCAGCATTGCTGAAGAGCTGGAATTCAGCTTGAAACCAGCAGATTTAGACTCCAGCATTTGATGTCATGTGAAAGTCAGTTCCTCACTGTCTGCAAACATACCTGAAGTACTCAGCATCTTCCCACCTGGCCAAGGCAGCCCTGAGCATGTGCACAGGAGCAGGAACATATTCCTGCTGTCTGTGTCTCTTCATGCCAATGAAGGCAGGGGAGATGTGGCTGCACCAGCACTGCCGTGTCCCACTCTAGTCCTCTTTTGCCACTGAAGGACTGGAGAGGCCTATTTTATTTGGCTTCAAAAGCCAATAGAAGGCAGCTGATCTGCCTTGAAAAAAGTTTGGAACCCAGGGATGATTCAGGTTTCAAAATCAGAGCTTCAGAATGTTCCCTTTTTGAGCACTAGCCTGGGAATATCTCACAGGTGAGAGCATGGAGGGGAGAGTTCCTGAGGGGCTGGAGAAACTCTCCTCCAACACTGATCCCATCCCTCTGGTGAGCAAGCACATAGGGACAGGACTGACCACAGAAAGTGTAACTAACCAAAAGCAAGAAAATAGTGGGGGAAAAAAATAGAGAAAAGCATGGGAAATTGCAGACACTCAAACTCAACTTTAAATTCTAAAACTGTTTCTAGGAATTCAACTCCAGACATGTGATTCTGGATGTGTTTCTATCTCCTAAGTCTCATATCTTTGTTCTGACTCAGAGGAACTCCATTTTGTCTTGTTATTTATGGGAACATGCATCATACATATTACACTGTGTTTCAAATGCAAAGGAAGATTCCCCTTATTGCTGTATTTTTGGGACAAGTCTTCATACTGCTCCAGAAGTCCAAAAAGTACATGCTCAAGTCCATTACAATGTGAGATCACTTTCCTGAATGGGAACCTGGAATTCAACCAGGGATTGAAGTTAATTACAGCAAAACTCCATCATATTTCATGCAATACCTGTGCTGTGCATGTAACCTTGAAAATAATGATATTTCATTTTTTACATGAAATCATGAGTGTTTTCTCCTCTTTCTAGAGCATTTGGTCTCAGAGAAAATGGAGATTATTTCCATAGAAAAGTGCCCCTTATCACCAGGAACACACAGAACTTTACAGATGAGGCTTCTGATGGCACTGACAGAAATTGGGTGCCAAAGTCCCACACCCAGCACTGTGCCCTGACCTCATCATCAAGGAGCCTCTAAAGGCTGCTGTGAGCCTTGAGACAGGGAATTGAAGATGAGGGATGGCAGATTTATGAATCACATTCCAATTTTTTTAACCCAAAGAATCTTCAGTAGCTTTTGCTACCCTTTCCTCTCACAAGAATGTTACCAGTTATCCTTGACAACTGATAGCTCCATATAAGCTTTCATCTATCCCCAGTGAATACATGGAATTTCTTTAACCACAAACTCTCATCTGTCTAAGCCTTTAGGAGTAGCAAAATATTCTGGGAGAAAAAACTCAGAATGATCCAGATGACAGGACAGGGAGGACAAGGAAGGAAGACAAGAAAAGAAGAGATTGAGATGAATTGTGATTACATTTGTTAAGTTTAAATTTGATTACATTTGTTAGATTAAATTTGTAAAATTACTAAAGACATATCAGCCTCGAGTACACCATCAGGTCGATCTGGTGGCAAAACAAAGGGCTTCCCTTTGAAGAGGGGAAGTTAAAAATATTAGACATTTTCTCTTTTAACACTAGTTTGTGCAGGAGGGGATAGGTTAGGCTGCAAAAGACATGATTGGTTCTTTTTGGGGTGAATATTTGGGTGAGGTTAGCTACATACATCATCATCCAAAAGCTTTATTTTTAAAAATGTATTTACTATAATTTGACCTTTTCTTTCTGTGGATAAGGTTTTCACAGGTCTTACTTAAAAGCTGCATTGATTCCAAAGGGAGAAAGTGTGATGATGAATTTTTCAAATGATCACCATTAATAGAGGTGAATTACAAACACACCCAGCCTTGCTGCAGGCTGAAAGCTGAACACCTCAGAGGTCCATTGTCACTTTTAATTGACTGAACAAGCCCATAACTCTGACAGAGAACTCCTGTCATTGCCAGTGTTTTTCTGGGCACCAGTGCTGACCTCTCTGTTCCTTCCTGTGCTTGGCCTCTTGCACTCAGCTCAAGCTTTTCCAGCCACCATTGGTTTGCTAAAATCTTTTTCCCTGACTTAAGTCACAGCTAGTCTGTTCATTCTTCTGCCAAGTTTTCATTCCATTAGGGCACAATCCAAAGCTCACTGAACTCAGAGGAAAGATCTGCACTGGCTCTTAGGGATTTTGGATCATACTTCACCTGCCTGTCTGCCAAAGGCTTTCCTAGAAGACAAAGCAAACGCTGTGTGTGAGCTCTCTTAGGAAAGAGTGACAACTGCTAGGGGAGGACACATGAGGAAACGTGGGGGGAGAATGTGAGGAAATGCAGCCTGCTGGTGACAGGCTGGGGAGCAGCAGTGACAAGAGCAGAGTAAAAGAGAAAAGCAGTAAAATCTGTGGAAGAGGGGCAGACACAAATGAGTTCAACCATTACACATTATAATAATTGATCCTACAATTGTAGCACTTGATCCTGCCTTTTATGCCCAAACCCTTATTTGGAAGAATAATGTCTAGGTAAAGTAGGAACTTGGATCTCCATGTTGTCTGAATGCCTTTCTCAGACAGGGACAGCTAGGACCCCAGTGGGGTCCACCTTCCTGCAAAAAGGGCAGATATGTTTAACTGAGTGTGAGAAATGGATTTGTAAAGAATTCTTAAAACCTGACAGAAAGATCACACAGTCTTGTATATGTGTATGTAGACACTGAGATGAGGTGTGCTGATTCAGAAAGGCTGTGGAATAGAGATGATATTGTTGAGAGAGAGATTGAACTAGAAATAAGTTTCAACAAATTTTAAAACATGGTCTTGTGTAAAGAGACTAGATATTTTAGAGAATTAGAACAGTGAAAGATGTAGTAGGGCTATGTGGGGAAAAAACAGAGGTGATTGGTGTTAGAAATAATAGTAGTATTGTGTGGCAAAAGCTAATAGGCTGAAAAACATTTATAAGGTATTGTATAAGCTATATAAGGTATAAAAGAGCTAATAGGAAAAATATTTATAAATATTGTAACCAGGAAATAGGTTGAAATAGGTTGAAAATAGTTGAATAGGTTGAAAACCAACAACTGAGGACACGTGGACCCTTCCCAATCCACGTTCAAAGAATCTTTTGAGAATCAGCTGGAGCTACTTTGCCTTCTATATCCCCACCAGCTCCCTTAGGCTATGTCTACACCAGCAGATCCAGGAACTCTAATCCAGGTGGGATAACCAGTTTGTTCAGAGGTGCCCCAGCCACCCTGTGCTGTGTTTTCAATGGGCTGGAGGAGAGCTGTGGGCTGCTCCAGGCAGGTACCCTGTTAGCAGGATAAAGGGATCAGGGTAAAAGGAATTGCCACAAAACACACACATCTCATCCCCTGGACAGGAGCAGCATCAAACACCCTTTGGAAGGACAATTTGAGGAAAAAAAAATATATTGTCAAGCCTTGTTTAGGGAGCCAAACACTGTTTTCTCCCCAGAATTATGTCTTATTTGCCATTATCACAATGTCAACTTTCTGTGCCCAGTTTGTCACCTGGGACTCTGCTGATCTCATTGCCTTTGGCAGAAGCACTGGGGTCTCCCAGCTGTTCAGCAGCACGAAGAAAACCAAACTTTTCCCTTGCTAATTCACTAAGAAGCTAGAAGGTAGAAAATAAAAGCCTTAGCAGAAACTTCTCTCAGTTCAGTCTGTGCCCTCCCATGGAAGCACCAGTCTGTCAATCCATTCTTGTGGAATTTACTGGCTGGGATTCCCACCTGTCCCCATGCACATGCAGAGTGGGTTTTACACTGTTTGTGGCTGATGATGAGAAAGGCCAAAACATTTATGAATTGCCAGAGTCATGCATTCAGAAAATCTGACTCAGGCCCCTGGAAAACCTCTGGACTGGCTGAAAAATTCCAGCACATGAAGCTGACCTCATTCTGCCTAACTCCAAGTACTCTGGCAGGGCAGCCCAGGATCCTTCCAGCTCCAAGTCATTCACTCCAGTAACTACAGGAAAGCTGTGGGAGGAGTCCTCTGCCAAAGCTCCTTCCCTCCAACAGCCCTGCCTCTGTTCCTCAGCGAGCACTCTCCATTTCTGTTAGTTGTGGCCCAGTTCTGCACTATTTTAGGACTTCCAGAAGCTGTTAAAAACTAATATCCTCTCATTCCCTCCTTCTAGGAACTCATTTATCACTCTGCCTCCTGCACAGTTACAATTCTCTCTCTCTTAGCTGGCGATTTCTCTCCCATAGTATGAATTTTGGATGACCCTAAGGGGTTGTAAGCACATGGGTGCAGTGGACCAGACTACAAAGTGGCAGGGAAAGACTTAAGCAACTGGGACTGCTAGGCAGGGGGGAATTGTGCTAATTAGAAGGAAAAGGGGCAGTAAATATCTACAAACAAAAATGCAGAGACCCTGAAGCAGAAGCCCCCCCACCCCCAGCAGTAGCAGAGCTCCCTGTGGTCTCTGGCCCTTTGGAACAGAGCTATGAAATGCACAAATTTAGTGATAAATTCACTCTCAGAGTGTATTCACTGTCCTGTCTGCTGACTTGCAGATGTGTCTCATGATAAGTATTTTTAAAGATAAGCAAATGCTAACTACAAGTATGATGTGGAACTAAGAACAGGCACCTGGAAAGGGAGTTAGCACAGGACTAAAGGAAGCTTTACAAAACCATGAAATGAATTAGACTGGGTTATTTCTACACGTCAGCTAAAGTGACTGAGCTCTTCCCTGAACAGCTCAACCAAAAAATACCTATTTACCTGTGTGCATGAGCTCCAGGAGGAACTCAGAGAGCCTCTTCCAGGGCAACTGCTTTCTAAGGTTGGATTCCAGGCAAGAAAACTGACCTCCCTCAGATCTAACAGGAGCTTTTTCTCACCACCATGAGTCTTCATTCACTGATAACCCAGTGGCCCAAAGTGTCACAGAAACAATTGCTCAGGGGACTGTAATTTGGTCTAGAACATTTGTATGCCTGAAACTCAGTCACCACCAACCTGCTCTGCGCCCAAGCACTATGGCAAGAAATGTGTGGTACAGGTCCAGAAAGGGTAGAGGAGCTCCTGAATGCCCCAAACCCAAATGTGCCTTATGGCAGCAGTAGGAACTGGCAATAGTACAAAGACTGGCTTAGGTTTACAAGCTGTCAGGGGTTCCTGTGGGCCAATAAAGCACCAGGGGATCAGTGGCAGCGTGCAGAGAAACCAACTCCAGCTGCCTCAAACTGCCACAATCGACTCCAGGATAGAACAGGGCTCCCCTCTGCTGGGCCGGGAATTCAGGGATCAGTTGCACTGCTGTGAATCCCTGCCCCAGCACCAGGGAGAGTCACCAGCCTGGTGTCTGCACCTGGAAGGGCAGTGGAGGGTAAAATTCAATACAGCCCAGCATGATGGAGAACTCACTGATCACACCACAGACAGCTCTGAGCTCCATTCACTGCTTGCTTTCAGCCTATCAATATCCCTTCTGCTTTTTGTTCACATTCTCACACACAAAAAGCAAACAGTGCCAAACTTTCCCTGCTTCTCATCTCATTACTGAAATTTTCCTTGCAGCTCACTAATTTTGATTTCTCTCAGGTATGAGCACTCCCAGAAGCAGGTTTCCAGCAGCAAATGAGACAAACTAAATTACTGGAAGTTTACCAAAGGAAAAGGAAATGAAGACCTCAAACACCTTCTAGACTTTTCTCTCCCTCAAATCAGTAGCTTGTTTATCCAAATAATAATAAAGCAGGCAGAAGGATGTAATTATGTCAAGCACAATTCTTTCCTGTTACTTTGAGGTACTAAAATCAAAACCAGAAATCCTGACCTTGAAACAACACACACACAAAAACACAAGAAAACTTTTATATGTACGATTTTCTAATTTAGGAATGTCCATGTGCTATGTGAGCTGCTCAGCAAATTGAGCCAGGAAATACATTAACTGAAAGCTAATTTAGGGCAGACCTATTTTACCTCATGTTTGAAACTGTTCCACAAGGTTATTTCTCTGAAGCAAGGCAGAACATTTGGGAGAGGAGGATGACTGCAGCAAGGAGAAGAGAGAAGGGAGGAGATTTGCACTGTGGGTTTTTGGCTAAAATGGAAAGGAAGCTATTTCTGGTGAAGTGGACTCTCCCACACACATGGTTAATGGATAAATTGTGTAAGAAAAATGTCTCCATCCCAAGGCAGACCCAATTATGTTCTGCATTAACTGAAACATATGGGAACATTTCAGCATAAACAAAACCTGCACTGTATGAGCTTTTTTCTGTGAGCTTTCCAGTTCATTTAACCCTTGATATGGTGCACATTAAGAACAGCCTTAGATTACTGGTGTAACGCTCTACTAAGTATTTTTTGGCTCAGATAATGCAGCAGAATCTCCCAGCCTTTACACTGATAAACTGAGGGCCTGCCTGGGGGTTTCAATCCCCTTCTTTGTGCCAATTTTGCAGCTGAAGGAGGTGGATGTTACAGTGAGAGCACCAGGTTGAACAAAAGGCAATGTTTTGAATAGAAAGATAGCAACACCATAAAACCATCTCTATGAGAAAAATGTTACTCACACCAGCTTGGTCTCCCAAATTACTTGTCTGCTTCTGGAAATGCTGCCACTGTGTAATTCCCAGATTTTCCTTCTCTTTCAGGACTGTGCCCATTCCCCTTCCTGCTGGGATTCCAGAAGCACTTTCTGCTGGTTACAAGAGTGAACAGCAGGAGTCGTGGTGAATCAAGAGGACTCAAACCTGTGCTGAAGTTCGTGCCCCTCTGGGTTCCAGAGCACTGAGTCATTTATTTGCCTTTTCATCTCCTTGCCTTCCTTGCCAAGACCTGCCCTGCTGAAATGATCAGCTGCCCCATCACTTTTTTCATCAGGTAAATGAGGAGCTATCAAGATTTAGACAATTTTCTTATGTTAACTAGCCTACTTATACTTCAGTGCTAATGTTTACTCTGTCAACTAGTTTACTTTTCTCTTTGAGAGCTCACTGACATTAAATCAGTAAATGCATGTCCAATTTCTCATATCCTCCAGACTGCTAAACCAAGCAAACACCAGCAACTTGGGTATAGCTCCAATGAAAAGCTTTGGTTTTATATTTTCATATTATTTTATATTTTCATTTATTTTATATATTTTTCATTATATTTTATATTATTCATTTATTTATATTACAATGCATATGGCAGGAAAGAAAAGTCACCAATCAAAGCAAAAAGGTCCTTCTGCCATGGAAAACAAGGGGAGAAAGCTCTTCAGTATCAAGTGACACACTGATTTTCATTTTCTGACCAAATCACTCTGAAAGCAGGAACCTGTCCATCTCACTGTCATTCATAGAAAGTAAAACCACAAAACATTATTGCAATTTTGACTTCTGAATTACAGGGGCCTTTGGCTTCCTAAGACTTGGCTTTTCACTGAATTCAGCATGTATTCTTGAAATAACCTTATTTCAATTGAACAATTGTCAGCAGTGCTCAGCCTGGTACAATCCAGTGAGTTTTCTACAATCCTCAGCCCACATTTGTCCAGCTTCACCTGTCTTTAGTCTCTTAGTCTACTGCCAGCCTGCTGTTCTCTTTCCAGACTGCCAATCAATGGCCCTTTAGACTTTGGGTTGAACCCAGCAAACTGTGCTCTATAAGCTTCTTCTGGAGGCCTGGTTTCCAGTCTTTTTCTTTCACATAATTTCCCAAGGAATCCTCCCCTATTTATTTTCTGCCTTCTCCAGCTGTGGGTACCAGAGCTGAAGAGGGAGAGTGAATGCTACACTCAGAGCTGCAGGGGGTGTAGTCACAATTCCTGGTGGACACTTGTTGTGTACCTCTCAGGAGGAGACCCATGGCACCAGACCCCACTAATATCCCCCGGCCCCCTTCAGATGCTGTTAGGATGAGTGAAATGCTGCTGCTTAGGTATAAAATGTGCTCATAAACTGATCCCATCTCAGCAAATAGATTGACCTTCTCAAAAAGAGTACAAATGAAGCAACCACAGTGATGGAAGTACTGACAGGGATATTCTGGACAAATTTCACATTCTGCTACGCAGAGAAACAAGGACCTGAAATTGCCCAGGACTGAAAATGAGATGTTGCAGCATTTGGCTTCTGGATCAGGAATTCTAATCAGATGGAGGAGGGTAATGAACAAAACCTCATTATCATCTAGCAGCCACTAATGTGTGTCAGGAACTAGATGAATACAGGACTTTGCTGACTAGCAGTGGCAGCTCCTATTTTAGCAAGAGCTATGTTTGTGAGAAGGTCTGGAAAAACCAGCCAAACTTCTGGAACCAAGTATTCCTTGGGTACAAAATTCTTGCAAGGTGGCAAGTGTGGGGCAGTGACTTTAGTTTTAGGTCACTTGTTTATAAACCAGACTAGAAAAAAACGGTACAGGGAAGCAGTTAATGCTCAGTTGTCTGTGTGTAAATCATTTACTCTCCAGTCCAGAGGGCAAACTCTGAGCGTGGAGGCCACGAGCAGCATTTCCCCAAAACCCAAGGAGGGGTAGGTGTGCCCAGCTGGCACACTGGGTCAGCTGGGAGGCAGCAGAGGAACCTGGGGCACAGCTCCTGCTGCTGCTCCAAGTCAGGAAGCTCAGTAGCCCACAGGCCTTTGCACAGATCAGCTTTGATGATTTTAATTTGGCTGGCTGGGAGGAGGGAAGGTCAGTATGCAGCTGTCCCCCAGGCTACAATCTCATAAAGGTAATTGCACTCTCACTTTTAGAGAGGACTTTCACTCCATAAACAAATGTTTTTTTCAAAGCTCTGTGACACAAATGAGTGTGCCCATTGTCCCTCCAAGTGTGGACTGCTCTGGCAGTGCTGTGGCACAGGCCAAGCCCCCCTCTCTCTCCCCCCTCACTGTTTCACTGCCTGAGAGGTTTTCACTCTTTTTTCCTAAATGTGTTTTCCTCTTTGGCTACTTTTTATTTTCTACATGAAGTGCAAACCCAGTAATACTGAAGAAGATGACAACTGTCAGACCTAGAGTGTTCAAGTCAACGATAATGCTGATGAAATTATTTTCCTTGTCCCTGATCTCCACTGCTGTCAGTTGTGGTGCTTTTCACACAGTTTGACTTCACTTTCAAATGTGTCATCTTGGCTAAGGCAGGCTCTTTGGGCTCAGAATCACACCCAGACACCTTAAATCCCTGCATGCCAGAGCAGAGTGCTGCTATGGAGAAGCCTTGTGGGTTTACAGACAGAATTCCCCAACTCCCACAGATACCCTTTGCACAGGGACAGCCTTGGGAAGAGGAGCAGAACTTTTTCTAGGTATGAAAAATGTTGTAAGAATCTTCTCATAACCTTTTCTCCATACCCATTAGTTAAACTTCCCTTGATGACCTCCTCCACTCTGTCTGGAGCGTGGTGTAAATCACAGACATAAAATCACACAGAGTTCTGCATGAGCAAGCATTTCCACACGAGTACAACTCACTCCCTGGGTAACTGGGGATATTAAGAAGTTAAATCCTTCAAACTACTGTTGCGAGCAGCAGCACTTGACACGGTAACCCCAGACTGGAATAATCCTGGACTCTGATCTAGTCAAGCATCCTTGTCTAATAACTGCCTCAGGCTGTCAGGCTGCAAACCTTGGAAAATAAAGCAGCATCACAATACAAAGAAAAAAAATCTTACTCGTGTCACTCCTGGCTAAGAACCTGCTCACCTTGAGCTGCTAGGTCAAACAGGCAGGTCTGAAGAGCTGGGGGGATGGATAGCCAGGCCAGCAACAGAGAAATCAGGGTGCAGTTTGTCTCTGAATGCAAACAATTCCTGCTCTCTTGTTTCAGAGTGTCACACCTGCCCTGTGAGCTGTGCCCTGCTCGGTGAGGTGGGCTCTGCTGAAGGTGGGAGTCTGGCTCTGCTAGGATTCACAGCTACAGCCTGGCTCTGAGGAAGATGTAGAGGATTCTTTTTTGGAGCATGCACAGGAAATCCCTGGATGGTGACATTTGGAATTGGGGTCAGGAAAGGCTGCTCTTTGCAGGTCTTGGAGCACACAACTTTCTTTCTTTCTTGTGGAGACAAGTGCAGGATAAGCAAGAGCCTCCAAAGCAGAGTGATGCCACACATCAAATGGTCCCTAGAGAGCACAGCAAAACTTCAGAGCAGCAGCTTGGAAATAAACAATGAAAAATGAGGAATTTGGAGTAAATTAATAAATAAACTGAGGCCATGGTCAAGGACAGACAAGAATTCATGACAACTGGCCCTACTTCCTATTGGTGGTGAGCACATTTCCCTGATTGCACTGTTCCTCTTTAAAACACGCCATCAGCAGATTAAAACAGCCCTTTGGGAGCATCCCCAGCCTGCCAGCCTGGGGAGGATGTGCCTTGCTGTCAGACAGGGACTGAGTGGGAAAGCTGGGCAAGACCAGAGCCAGGGCACAGACCCAGGGACCCTCAGAGAGAGAGACTCCAGGACATCCCTTTGTGCTCCCATCCTGCTTCATCCTCATGCTGAGTCCAGGACAGCACAGAAAAACTGGAGCCTTTGAGGGTCACTTACCACGTGACAGGTGTAACATTCAGAGCTGCTCAGAGACCTTCCTTTTGCTTTTCAACAGAGGCTACAGATCAAGGAGACCCTTACAAATTCTTTTTTGTGCACAGTTCTAAGAGCTGCAGCCATGCACACCCACTCCTGGATGGCAGCTAGAAGTGTCAGCAACACTCCCAGGGTTAAGTCCCTTCCCTTCTTACTGCCAACAATAGCCTAAAGCTCCCCAGGAAATTCTTTGCTCCATACCCTCTACAATGGAGCCCAAAGAGACCCCAGGGCACCCCACAGTGATAATCCAGCCACATGCAAATTGTCTGAGGGCCTGTGAATGAACATTTGCAGTGACTGGGTAAGTAAAAAGTTTCCTCTCAGCCATTTTTTGGCACTGCAACACTCATCAGAGCCTTGAGCATACCTCCAGTAGCCACCACTGTGTAATGTTTATGATGGCCTTTTATTCTGTGCACGGGCTTTGGCAAAGATCCAGCATATGATTCCTCTACTCCAAACCATGTTTTTCTGGCCTTCTATCAATTAACTTTCTTATAAACACATATCCCACCTCAAAGCCCATTTTAATGGAGAAACCCCAACATTCCTAACAAGTTTGTAGTCTCTACTGGGCACAACCAGCCATCTCCTCAACAAAACCCAGGAACCCTCATATAGTTAATTTAATTTCTTGTGACACACTTGCAGTTTCTGTCATTTTGCCTCTGGCGCTGGCATCCAGCCACAGTGGTGAGTCACTGAAAATTCCATTTCAAGGGTTAAATTTACATGTTTTACATAATGAGTACACACATTTTCCAGTTGCTACTAATTAAATTCATTGAGTCTTCTGTGACTCCACTGTCGCTATGTAAATGAAGGCAGCCTGACATTGTTGAGAGAGGCACAAGGCTGCTGGGTCCAACCCTCTGTCAGTCAGGCTCTGGAACACAGCCAGGCCTTTGCAGGGTTGTGGAGATGACCCCCACACACCAGCACGTACTTCTGGACCTCTGGGAAGTGGGGGAATTATAAAGTTTGGAAAAATAATAGTCTTTTCCAGACCTGTCATAGACCAGGACTGGCTCTGCACAAGCTGGGAAGCATCAGGACTTCAACATTTGCCACTTGCTGGTTGCATATAAAAGTGCTCATTAAAATAAAATTTCTTACTGCAGTTTCTGTTGCTTGTCTTCAGTGGAATTCTGAGCTTGGAAATTGTCAGAAAATACATGGTCCTGCCTCCCAACATCTGTACATTGCTAAATTTCTCCTGTAAAACATTCTTTTTCCTAAGTGTCCTGGTTCTGGAGGAACACTGAAAAGGCATAAAAAGGCAGCAAGCCCTGGGAAGGACAGGCTTGGAGATGTTTCACCTCAGACTGTGGCAGACTCCCAAGTGGCAGAAAATGCAGAGTGAACCAAAGACATACTTGTAACAGAGCAACAGACAGAAAACACAGCCAGCTTTCAGGGACAGACAATGTCCCTGCCTGTCTCTGGACACCTCTCTGTCTCTATTCTGATCTTGACTGGCATCCCTCTCTCTATTGTCATTTAAACAGGCTGATAGATGTGATCTTTAAATTACTGAGCCACCTCTGACAGCCCCAGCTCTCTGGAGCTCCTGCAAAAGGGAAACATCAAGCGACATCAAAGGGAAACATCAGGTGGCAGTGTCCTGCTCCTGCAGTCAGTCCTGGGCAGATTTGCTGTTTCAAGGCTGCTCTGGTGCCCCCCCTGAGCTGGCAGAGCTGGGTGGCAGCAGGACACAAAGCCCAGCTGGCACAGTGGCACCGTGTCCAGCTGCTGGGGGGGGTGCCCAGGAAATCCCAGCCTCCTCTGTTGGGAGCATCCCTACTTCAGACAATGGTTAGTGAAGACAAAACAGAAAATGTTCTTCTTAACTGGAGTTCTTGCACTCCAAATATCCTCCTTACCAACCTCCTCCCCAAAGAGATTTCAAGTTTTATTTCTGTGCCTCTGAAACATCTATAATACTGACTGAGGAAATAAAAATCTTACCTTTAAAGTAATGAAGCAGACAGGATCACACAGAGATATCAAAGCCACCAAAAGACAAATCCAGGTCGAATGGGAAAAGGAAAAGAGAGAAAAATACACAGTTACATTTGTATTTCACTATGAGCACACAAGCTAAGCAGGAAAAAAAAAAAAGACATTTTAATTCAATTTAGTTTGCTTTCTCTGATAAAGTAAAAACAATGGGGCAAATGAATTAGGGTGACACAAAGTGCTTTTGTCTGTGGATAAAGATTTCAAAGATTTATGCAAATCATCTTTTACCAGCATTCCTTCATGACACTACCATGCCATCAAAGCAGTAACAGGAAGGTATTTTGTGTACTATGAAATTTAACCCAGACACACACACACCATTCCAGCAGAAGTCCTGGGTGCAGAGAGAGGGAGAAGGAAGGGGATGTATCAATAGATCTGTCTGCACACACTGAGCAGCATGAAGCCCTTGGCAAAGCTCCAGTTCCCAGTGGTAGCAGCCCAGCCCACTGCATTTGCAGTTATCCCAGAGCCCCAGGCAGAGCTTGAACATCCAGCCCCTTCTCCCTCTATTAGAGGCTACTTCCAGCATAAATAAAGGCAAAGCCTTTGGAGACCTGTTAACACTAAAACAAAAATCCATAAAACAACACAAGTTTGGTGCAACGAAGGTGCAGAAAAGGGAGGGGAAGGATTACATGCAAGAAAAGGAACAAGGAGTGTTTTAAGCCAGAAAATCTGTGAATTTCCTGGGGAATTTATCAGACTGAAAGGTTTCCAGTATTACTGAAGGAAGCTCAAGTCCTTTAACTGCCTCATCATCAGTGCTCCAACATTGGTAAAAAATTTGACATAAGTGTCTGTGAATAAAGGGAAAAAACCCAAGCAAATGGGAAATTCTTTCTCACAACACCTGTGTCCTCCCCATAATCCCTGCATATAAACATAATGAATTTGCCATGGCATGTTTAAATTATTTTTATAATTTTTTCCATTTTTGGCAATGATAAAATTAGAAGCTTTTTTTTTTTTTTTTAATCCTAAAAGGAACCTTTTCTGGGAAAGCAAAATCAAGCTGGCTTGAATATTAAAAAACTTTAATTGTTTCTATTTTTTCTACTTGAGCTGCAATGCTTGACCCTAAATGGCACACAACTAAAGAGATGTTCCTCCAGAGAAATTAAGGTCATAATGTAAGAAAAAAAGATTACAGACAAATACAGAAAACAACTGTAAGTGTGCAAATGTGTCTGCCATGGTGGCTGGAGGAAGACATGCACTCCCTGGTCATGCCAGCCTTGAAGGGAGCTGTCTTAGCTTGGAAATGGGGGTGTG
>VXBC01005037.1:175016-186565 GCA_013399945.1 Ploceus nigricollis | reverse complement strand
CCTGGCTGTTCAAACCAAGACAGGAGGTAAGGAGACCCTTGGTGCAGGTGGGTCAGGTTGCTGACTGCTGTCTCCCAGCTAAAAGCCCAACATGCTGTGCCTGGCTGCAGTTCAAAATAATAAATAAATAAATACCCTGAGACAGCAATGAGCCTCCTCTCCTCCCCTGGGCCTGAGCTGGGTGCTGGGAGCACCCTGCAGCCATGCACACGTGTGGGGAGGAGCAGATGAGTTTCAGAGCTGATGCTCACCCTCCCTCAGTGTGAGGCTGTCAGGAGAGCCAGGGCCTTCTGCCAAAGCATTTCTGCCAGAGTATTCTTCCATCCACCTTTTTTGTCTTTATGAAAAAAGACAGGAGGAAATGAAATCTTGGCTAAAGTCATTGTGCTGAAGGACCCAACAGGGCGGAGAGAACAGAGCTCTAAATGAATTCCAGTTATGATCTCACCCCTCAGTAACTACTGAGCAAAGATGAATGAGAAACGAGCAAGGGCACGAGTAACGAGACATACATTTCATACGATCACAGAAGGAGGTGGCAACATGAACTGGGTCTGACTTTCACCCCAAAACCTTCACAAGCTGCCTGTTACTGCCCTGACACTCATCCATGTACTGGATTCACTCAGGGAATTCAACCTTTGACAAGGATGCAGTGAGAATCCAGGAAAGGGGTTCAAAACACCCACAGCAGTCAGTTGTTAGAGTGAGCCCTGCAAGGCAGGAGAACCCAAAGGTTCTGGAGTTTGGGCAGAGAGTTGGTCTGAGAGCTCCTCCCTCCCACTGAGATCTGTCCCCAGGGGCTTTCTTCTCTCTGGGCTGGGGGAAAACCAGTCTGAAAGGGATGGGGAGTTTTGTAAGAATTTCTTTTACAAGATCATTTCTCTATCCTTCTGTCTCAGCAGAGCCCTGTAGCTCAACTTTCCCATGAGGAGCTGGAACGAACTATGGAGCACATGTCCTCTGCCATGGGGCCTGGAACAGAGCACAGGGATCAAGGAAATTCACACTTTCTAAGATACTTTGGTACTTGGAGGTACAATATTGAGGCTGCACTACAGAACTGGCAGAAGAAGAGTCCTACCCAAGTAACTCCACAAAAAGATCCCATTTTCTAGGTGAACATGTAATGTTCTGTGTCTCTCCACTTTTGCTTCCAACTGTGGAAAATGCTGCACTATTGAAAGGTTACACATAAAGGCAAAATGGAATGACTGGTCTTTATTCCCAGGCCAAGCACTAAATGAGCTCAGTGAACATGGATGCTTATAAAGGCAACAACATATGTGACAACACCTCGACACTTCAGAGCATCTCCTGCTGCAGGGTCAGAGGAACCTTGATAGAACACCCATAAAAACACCCTGCAGGATCCTGGAGAAACTGGCAAACACTAAGAATTCCAAAAGGCAGGCAGGAAGCTGAAGCCTAGGAGAGCTGTAATTAAAGACACCCAGGAGGTGGATGCACATCCAGGCTCCTGGGCCAGCTGCTGCTGATGCCACGTGCCAGGCAGGGAAGGGCAGCCAGGCTGTGGCAAGGGGCTTGGGAGGGAGGGAAGGGGGAGACATGGTGGCAGCTGAGACCTGGCACTGTGAGCACCCTGCTGCCTGTGTCCCCACCATACCCAGCTTCCTCTGGCTGCTCCCACCTTTGTGGCCACGGCCAGCAGAGGTTGTGGAGCCAGGAGCCCTTGGGGCAGGTGTGCTGCTCTCAATGCACCCTTGCTGCTTCTGCATCACCCCCTACCAGCTGCAAAGGAGCAGGAAACAATAATCCTTGCCATGATGGAGCTCAGTTCAGGCTGTATTTTAAGCATCATCCCTGTTCCTCTGGTGCTGCCACAGGAGCCAGCACAGCTATTTATACCCCAGCCTTGATCCCAAGAGCACTGCAGCGTGGCCATAAAGACCACAGAGGTATCACAGGGATTTGTAACTTTATTTTATCTCAAATGGCATGGTACTGATGGAAATATGTTCTGTTACTGGAGATGAGCTGAAGATAATGTGGTTTGTATGGAATTGGACATGCACTCTGTCTCCAGCCCTTGCTCTGAAACAAGAAAGCATTTCTCTCTGTCTGCTGCACTTCACTCCCTGCTGAGCCCAGGGCAGATTCCAGTCATTCCAAAGCTCCAGACAGTTTTAAGGGTCTAAGATGCAAGCACATCAAAACTCAGATTTCCTTTTAATTTATTTCCTTTTATCTCCTGCTGATGGGCACAGTGTCTCCTATCAGCAAAAATAAGAGCATCACCCACTAAATCTCTTTCTGGAGGTCAACATGAGCACACAGAACAATTGTCTAGGGAGAGTAAGATTATTTGCTTAATTCAAAACTACTTTTTTCTCATTAGCTGGCAGAGAAAGGGAAGGGAGTAGGAAAATCAATAAATATAATAACTTCAATAATAATCACATAGGAAACAGTTGAAGTTAAATAAATGAAGTTCAGTAATGATTTTTAATTACAGGGGCTTTCATTTCACTTTTCAAATGGATCTTAAAAACCTTGTCCTTGGAAGCCTCACTGTATTTATGAAATAATGAATAATTCAACACAGCTGCAGTTGATACTTTACACACCACTGATGGTAATAACATTGCTGTGATCAGTCTGCAGAATGTCTTTCTTTAAAGTTCCCACATCTGGCTGTTCATACAGCTCTGACTCACAATGCCTTTTGCAGCCCCTAATTTTGTGAAGACATGCACGGAAGCAGAACTGAACCACTTCCTAAGCTTCTGCATGCCAGCTTACAAAGGCTGGATTGCTCCACAAGACATCTCATTCAGGGCTGGAGTCAAAAGCATGAAAGAGTGGTCTTGGAAATTCCAGCAGGATGGATGCTGGTTCTTGGCTTTGGGCAGGGAGAGGAGAATGCTCAAGAATGCGCCTGAGGGACAAAACTGCTCCAAATGTGCCCTGGCACGCCAGCTGAACAAGCCAGAGTTTTGATTCTCTCCCAGGAGAATAATTTTTGGAACCTTCCAAATGGCAAACTGAGGTCTGAACAGGAGAGTAAAGCAAGAGAAGCTCCCTGCTTGACCACCATACCAGAAGCCTGCCCCAGCCCTCTTCCTGGAACACCCCTCCATCACGCATGCACTGAGGCATTGTTTGTTTGTATTCTGCAAGGAGCAAGCTGCACATGGCTAAGTGAGCTCTTCACAGACTGGGGGGACTGTCAGCAAGGTACCAGGGATGTACAACCTCTTAAACATATGGGAAATGGAAGGACTACCATTAAAAAACAGCAACAAGAAAGCAACCTCCAAACAACAAACAACAAAGACATTCAGATTTCTGAAGGAAGTTTTCCATGAGTGCCAGAGTTCTCAGTATGTTTCATGACAGTAAGACAGGATACAGCTGTAAAGCTCTGCCTTAACCAGAGCAAAGCAATGACTTGAGAGTGTATTGTCTGTACTTTATGCTTTTGTTTGTAAGCAACCACAAAATTATTAAGAAATTGTGTCATGTTGCATGTTAATCCAGGTTTTCAGAGGGTAGACTCTTAGCTCAGTTGTAGGGACAAATCTGAGCCACTTGAATAATTTATGCACTTCATTTTGTGGACCTTTGGAAAGTGGGGATTTTAGAGATGTAGATGGTGCTCTGTGAACAGCCATGTGGCTGAATAACTTCATCCACACCATGTGACTCACTGGCAAGCTCATGCTGCAAAATGTGCTCATTCATTTTCACTGGCTGGATTGGAGTGCCTTGCCATAGACATGGGGGGGAAATAGGGTGTGACTGTATTTCCTGGGGTTCAGAAAACTACTGGCAGCTTATTACAAAACTCTGTTTTCCTCTCATTCCCCTTTGGAATGGTGCTTGGCTCTGGGTGTCTTTTGCCATGCAGCAGCACCAGAAGCAGTGCAGTCTGTACATCATTTTGTGACTCACTTCCATAACCACATCCCACAAGGAACAGGTGAGGAGGAGTTCAGATTTCTTTCAGAACCCACTTGTGGGAAATCCCACAGGCCTTCAATTTTGCTCAAATTCAGTCACTCATTCCTTTCAACTCACTTTCTTGACAACTGATCAGAAAGGCCCTTCAAAACAACCTGTACACTTAACTTTCAATCAAAATTTTAAAAGACATGTAGAACATACTTAGGAAATATTCAAACAGTAATGGCCTTTTCATCTGGGGCTAATCCTAGGGAGAAGCCCATGGTCTCTCAGGAGATTTCAGGCTTTACTGAGTTTTTAAAAATTTAGACATTTCAATGTAATTCATAAAAACCACTTTGGATGCTTGTGCTCTCATTTACCTGTCAAACCCAACAAAGAAGTAGTGCTAAAGCTTACCAGGGCAGCTGAAAAAACAATATCCTGAACACCTAGAGGAGGAAAATCTGAGGTGAGAGCCTTTTAGGCATGCTACAGGCAGGTAAGAAGATTGGGCTTTGTAGTGGCATCTGTCAAGAGTCCCCGTGGCAGACTCAGAGGTTTCTGTAATGCTCCCCTGTAACGAGCTCAGAGGTATCTACTGACACACAGAGAGGAGAGATTGTGGCTTTGGATCCTTCCAACACTGGAGCACCAACTCCAGCAAGGCAGCAGGAAGAAGAACAAACTGTTCTCCTCACAAAGATTTGGGATTTAACTGTTTCTGTCACTTTTTGTCTCGTGCTAGCAAAATGGGATTTCCCCTGTTACAGGGCATGAATGCAGTATTGGTCCTAAGGTTTGGCATAACTGTAAAAAAAGGGTGGGAATGCTCTAGTTTCCTTTCAAAATTAAAAAAGAAACAACAAAAAGACCAAAGGGGGGATTTAAAAATGAATCCTGCTTTAGGTGTTGGCCTTCCGTGTCTCCTGTGTGAAGTCACTGTTAAACTCCAGGAAATCCTTGCAAAGTGTAGGAGACCACACACCTGATAAATTCTGTCATCAGCTGGGGATCTTATTGTTACAGCTTGGCCAGAAAGTATGGATTAAACCTATCTGAAATGCTAATAAAAGAAACAAATGTGTAGCAAGCCTTCCATGCTGAAGATGCCATGTGAGTTTTGGTGCAGCTCCCCTCAAGAGCCAACCCAGCAGCCTCTTTCAGGCAGGGTTTTAGTCCTACAAACTGGGATATTCCATTGCTAAGTTATCTACCCTGGGCACAGAGCTGACATCCTGCTGTGTTTAGACAGGCCCATGTATTGAGCAAACCTTGGTAACACATCCATGAAGTCACTGAGACAAAACTCTGAGGTGCTGGGAAAGCTGAAGTGCTGCATCACTTACAGAGTGAACACTCACTTCACAGGAGCACAAATTTCTGTAAAATTGCCTTCAGATGAAAACAGAGTTCTGAAAAACTACTGCTTGGGAGGCAAGCTTTGGTTCTGCAGCACCAGCTTCTCTGCAACCTGATTTTTCTTAGCCAAAGAAAACAAAGCAGAAAAATCTTGACTGAACAGATTTTGTTTTGTTTCTTTTTTCTCTTTCTTTCAAAAGAACCACTGATGTAAAAAAATGTCAAAACACAATTAGGGAGGCCTTTCCTCCCCTTCTGTATGCTTTCTGACGGTATTAAATCATTACCTTCCAAATTAGTTTCAGAATGATGATAAATAAATGGGAAAAAAAGTACCACCAGATACAGAGCTGACAGGGCTAATGCTCAGTTTGAGCCTCCTGTGCTCTGATTCTGGCAGGTCTTCCACACATGCTCTGGCCCCTTCCTGAGAGGGGATGGGCTGTTCACTTGAGATCTCATGGAATTTTGGTGTTTCAGCAGAGCACATCATTATATGAGTTAAATGAATGCTGAAGCAATCTACACACAGCAAAGGTGATACTACAAACCCCTTACATTTTGAGAAACAGAAAGACAGACATTGTCTTAAAGAGAATTCTGCAGCTTTCAGCCCAAGGTAGCACCAGTGCAGCAAAGATCAAACACAAACCACCCTCACTGCAGTGTCTGCCCTTTGCCTTTTGTCAGGACTCTGACAGCAGCCACCGTCACAGGCAGCTCTGCCATACAACAGAGTTTCAAGAAAAGCTGAAATAAATAAGTAGGTTTCTGACAAGAATTTGGGGCTGGAGCATGGTGGGATTGATGTGGCTTTGCCAACGTGGCATAGAGTAAGGAACTGCATTTTGAAAAAAAATTGGTGGGGGTTTGAGAGCTGTGTAATGTTCTGGGTTCAGCATCACTGCTGAGAGTCAGGCCAAACCATCCTGCACCACACCTGAGTGAGAGAAAAAGAAGCTGGCTCCCACCTACTTTTGTTCTTCTCACCTGCAAGCTACAGCTCCTGCAGAGAGCTGTTGTGAGCACCCACTCAAGGGATTGATTTCTGGCAGGCAGGAGTTCAGCACTGAGCTACTTTCCAGCTATCCTCCTTCCCCCACCTGGAATGTCCCTGCAGCACATCCTCTGGGCCAGAAGACCTTGTCACATCTCATGCATCTCCCTAGGCTGGCAGCAGTTGAAACTGGTACTTTACACATCTTTTAAAGCAAGCACCTAGTCCATCCAGGTGCCATACAAACCAAACCAATCACTTCACTTTGCCTTCTGTTCCTAAGTGGAAATGTTAGGGAGAAAATGGGGAAGAAATAAGGCTGTTTTTTTAACACTGTCCAAACTGCCTAGGTCTGCAGGGTGGCATGTAGCTTTCCCTTTGGGAATCTCTGTTCAACACTTGCAGCTCCAGGATTCCCAAAGGCATTACCTCCCTTCCATGTCCCTGTCTCTGAAATCCTAGTTTGAGGAGAGGAACCTACCAAAGACAGAGCAAAGTGAGCAGCTGGAGGGGAGAGGGGCACAAGAGCATCCCTCAAATTGCCTGCCCTGCTGCCTCTGCTGTCCATGGGCCTCACAGAGGCCAGAGCTGAGCTCACAGTACAGGTGATGACTGCACTGCTGCTGCTGCTAACAGATTTGCAGTTAAGGAGCTTTGTCACTTAGCTCTCAAAACCTCTTAATTTAACAGATAGAACAGAAAAGATCTGATCAGCTGAATGGGTCTACCCATACCACTGGGGACAGTGGAGCATGAGCAGGGACTGGAGTTTTTACCCTCAGATTACTCAGCTGCATAGATTTCATTGGGGATTGAAGCAGATCAGATTCCCCCACTGTCTTCTCTTTGCTCATTCATGTACAACAGTGCCAGGTCAAGCATGGAATGAGTTAGGAGCCTTCACCTACAGACACCCCTGCACACAGTCCTAGCTTTTATTGTACTGGAAGTTCCAGATTTTGAAAAGGTTCCTTCTGCTCCATAAGGGGAGTCCAAGGTGGAAGTGCAATTTCAGCAGCTGAGATATAAGGAAGAACTCTACAGTGATACTATTTAAAAAGCCTCCAATTAGAAATGCTGCTAAAAACACACATACTAGTTGCTGACTCTTGTGTGTATTTCAACTAATCCACCTCAGTTTGCTGAAACTCAATGTAACTCCCCTCTGTGTACAATATATAATGATAGAAGCACTACTTCCTACAGGTGAATTCAGTGAAGTCAATAATTAACCTAATATATACATTTCTATATTTAAAATTTTGATATTTATATACATTTTTATATTTATAGATTTATCTCCCATCCCTCATTTGTAAAATACTTGTGAATGTAATTTTGGTTTATGGATCACTCACAGCTGTTTTATTCACAGAAAAAGAAAGGAGACAGAAGAAACACCCTGGCAGGACAAGGTGACAGAGCTGTCACCTGCAGTACAGAGTTTCTTCAAGTTCTTTCTTTAGTCAGTTCAGCTGCCAGTGCTGAAACTCTTGCCCATCCCCTGAGCTCCAGCCCAGCCTCAACCTACACTCCCAGGGCTTCTCTTTTCCATAAGAAGGCAGGAGTTTCCTCAGAATGAAGAATCTCTGTGCTGAAGATTTCAGATAAATCCAAAAGGCAGGGAATAGACTGGCCTGTTGAGGCAGCAAAGCAAAGTTTGGGGTATGTCCTGACAATGTGCTTAGGAATGACACCTGATGGAGTGACAAACAGCCAGGTGGAATTTCAAAAAACCCCTTATGGGTCAGTTTTTTGGCAGTTACATCACTAACTGTGGAGGAGGTTTTACAGCCACTTCTGTGAGCCAGAGAGAAGTTTGATAAGAGGATCCATGTTCACCCCTGAAAGAATTCTCTACCAAGGTCATTGACATAGAAACCAAGAAAGAAAGAAGGATAATAAGAGAAACCTGCAACTGTCTATTCCAATAAGCACTTTGTTTGTCTCTCGTGACCAATGAGTAAAGTGTGAACTTATGAGCTTTGTAAGAATGTATAAAAAGCATGCCTGCTATATAAAACCAGTTTGAAGCTTCTGAAAATGGAGTGTGTTGCTCTGTATTGCCTCTGTCTCAACTACAACAACTAACTAGTTCATGCAGAAAGATAAAATTAAGTAATTTTTAGAGACAGAGGACACAGAAATTGTTTAGCTGCTTGATGGGATGTGCTGAAAATTGCTAAACCACTTGGAGAATTCAGGATTTGGGATTTATTGTCACTGATTGTTCTGGGATTTGCAGCTGCATTCTTCCCTCTCTGAAAAACTGTGGTCACATTATGCTTTATTCCAGTTCAGGACTCTTTCAGGCAAAAGAGGCACAGAGACATCCCATGTGCTGTGGGACCTGCAGGTTTACAGTCCTGCTGTGGCATGCAGTGCAGCAGAAGAGGCCAACACACACCCCAGGAGAAGAGAGAGAGAAAGGCCTGAGGATTTGCAAAAGACATTTGGAGGTAATTTAGGGCATAAATATAAAAATTAGACCGTGTACAAGTGAGGCTCTGCTCAGAGCTGAAGCAGAAAGAAATAACAGCAAGAAAAGGTCAAAGCTATCCTGTACTTTATGACCTCATTTAGAATCATGTTTTCTTATGCACCAGAAAATACTGATCCTGCAAGGGACTCCCAAACCCACATTCCTGAAGAGCTTCCCAATTTTTTGCTATAGGGCTTGCTTCCATTATCCCTTTCTGTCCCTCTGCAGTGGGCAGTGAGAGGAGATGAGTGTGCTGCATTACATCTTTTTCTTCTCCTTAGAGACACTTTTGGGGTTAGTGAATGATGACAGCAAAAATATATGGAAAGGAAGAGTGATCTGCTGGCACCAAAACATGAATTTTCTGGCGAGTTTTGATGAAAAGTAATGAGAAATACATGCAGTCATGGTCATATCAGCCAGTGTTGACTCTCTTGGACTAGTTACCAGAGGAAATCGTGCCCTGGAATGCAGGCTGCTCTGCCAGAAACATTATTTCTTTCTGGAATTCGGTTTTTCAACCCAAGAAACAGCTACTTTCTGTCTAAACTGAAAATACCAGACAAGAATGTCACATTTTAAGCATGTACTGAAAGTCTGAGTAAAAAGGGAAACAAAAAGCCCTTCTGCCCCTTTACCTAGCTCTGTCACTTAATTCAAATACTCCTTTCAGGCCATTAAGAAAAAGACTGACACTCTCAGAGATCTGGCTGCCTTCCAGCATGACAGAAGTCAGACATGGCCTGTTCTGCTCCATGTTTCCTTTAAAATGAGGGATCTTCTGCAATGGGACCAGTGGGGGACACAACAATAAATGAATGTCAGTGGGTAAGAACCAGTGTATCACTTTGGTGGCTGCAGAACACAGAAAGATGAGTGACCACTGGTGATGATGGACTTTTTTTTTTTTAAAAAAAGGCATTTGGTAAACTGCCTGGGAATCACACTGCAAACAACCACAAGCTGTTTCTGGTCATCTGGTCAGGGAAATCAAACCCTAAGGTTTGCCAGGTAATTCTGCATCTCTGCTTGAATGGGAGTAAACTCCCAGGTCAGAGAATGAGTGAGCTAAGAAACAAAGCAGAGAGCAACCAGGTGGCTGCAGGATGTGCCAATCCCTGTGCAAAAGTGAATGTGCTTTAATTCCTGCCTTACTGTTACATTTTTTGTTGTCCCATACCTGAGGGAAAGCTCCTAGGACATGAACAGAGTGGGGACATCACTGATAGGAGCTCTACATTTGCATTCAAACCAGTTCTTTGTTTCCTTTGAAGGAAGCTGCTGCACGCAAGCAAAACCAATCATTTTTCAGTGAGGATGCAATATTTGGAGCCTGAGAGCACGAGGCAAAGCTGTCTGACACTTGTTTAGACTGAACACAGGGATGGGAGGGCAGCAGTGGCTGTGCAGGGAAATACTGCAGGAATTTCCCTGCTGGAGCAGTTTGTTGGAAGGACATGCTGTGGGAGCCAGGGCCAGAGAGGTTTTTGGGTTTCCACAAAGGTGGCTGGCACTGACATAGAGAACACGAGGAAATTTTCAGCTTTTCTTGTGGAAAAGTGAAAGCAAGTGAAAAATGAGAGTGGTGCTAGGACAGCCTGATGGGGGACTTTGCCTTGGCCCAGTTCAGCCTCTGCTGAGTTTTATCAGTTAAATCAAGGGAGAGCAAAGCTCATTAACTAAATGGGACTTCATTTGTGCTGTGCCTTTGGAGGGACAGGCATCCTTTACATTTACCTCTCTGTATTACAACGAAGCACCAGACAAAAGCACTTCATCTTCACTTGGGCCAGCAGGAGCCCTTTTGCACTACCTGGTATGTCAGAAAAGCCCTGTCTTTGATACTGACAGGGCAGTGATTCCCTTGCAGCAAATAAGCAAATATTTCATGGTCACATGTCCAGAACAGGGAGATAAGAAAGGAGAAAAGGGAGACAGCAGCAATCTTGTTTATCTGTGCCTTGCTGTGTTCCCAGTCCAGGAGAACTGATATCTGCACCTCGTTCCTCTTGGGACTGCAGGAACCATCCTCACATGGAAACCAGCTAACAACATGCTACATATAAAAGAGATCATCACCAACTGCTTCACTTGCAGACTATTAATCTAATTTCTTTATGATTATCTTTCCAAAAATTGGATCCAGCTGTTCAGCAGTCTTCACTGAGAGGTTAATGAATATGCTGAGCTTGCAGAACAAAATGTTGAGCTTCAAAAAACTTCTGGGTTCATTTTTAATGAAATGTTTTAGATTATTTGCTTTTAACTATCTTGCAAGCTTCAGAAGTAGCCGTGGCATCCTTTTATCTTGCTTACTTGATATTTTTCACAAAAAGAAACTCAAAACGCATGTATTAAAATGCATCATATTGTTGCCCTTTTAGCCTAACCAGTATGCAAAATTCAAAGCCTTCCTGTCTTGTTTCCCTGAAAAATTGGTATGGCTCCAATATGTTTTTTGTGAATAAGGGAGGACTGCACAAGAATCTACAAAAAGGCAATTTTTTCCCCTGAATGCACAAGGGGTAAAAAGAATGACTTAAACTACTCTTGGAGGCTGGGAGGGTGTTAGGGGCAGGCATCCTACACACCTGACATCCTCCTGGCCACCCCTGAGCACCATTTCTAGCTGGGAAAAGATGGATGTGGCCTGATCCAAGGTGGCTGCCTTCCACCTTCTCCACACTCCCCTTTCTCCAGTTCTGTCCCAGGCAGTCCTGCCTTGCTGCTCCTCAGGACCAAACTTCTCCAGTTTCCTCCCTCCCTGTCCCTCATTGCTGCTTCCACAGAAGGAGCTCAGGA
>VXBC01005037.1:93730-174538 GCA_013399945.1 Ploceus nigricollis | reverse complement strand
AAACTACTCTTGGAGGCTGGGAGGGTGTTAGGGGCAGGCATCCTACACACCTGACATCCTCCTGGCCACCCCTGAGCACCATTTCTAGCTGGGAAAAGATGGATGTGGCCTGATCCAAGGTGGCTGCCTTCCACCTTCTCCACACTCCCCTTTCTCCAGTTCTGTCCCAGGCAGCCCTGCCTGGGTGTTCCTCAGGAGCAAACTTCTCCAGTTTCCTCCCTCCCTGTCCCTCATGGCTGCTTCCACAGAAGGAGCTCAGGAGAACCTGAGAACTCCCAAACACAGTGACCCTGCCTGGCTAAGGAACATCCACAGAAAACATTTGGGACTTAGCTTTGGCTCTGGCCTTCCTTGCCAGACTGCAGTGTTGGCAGCATCTTCTGGGATTAAATCATTACCAAGAAAAGAGCATTTAAATGGCTTCACTATTTACTCTCAACATAGAATGCTTACCATATATATAGATGTTTGCCAGGTCTGTGACTGAGGGCTAATTTTATCTTCCAGCACTGCAATACACATTTTCCCCCCAGGAAAAAAGGGAATGCAGCAGTGTAACCCACGTCCCTGTGGAACATTTTAGTACACTAACATTGCAAAATAATNTCAGAAAGAAGCTTCTGTCCCCACACCAGCTGGTGCCTGCTGCCCCTCCAGGAAGCCCTTCATCAGTGTGCTTCATTTTGTTTCTGACTTAATAGACAGTTTCCACCTCACAGCTCCTCAAGGTGCACAATTCTAGTGGCCAAAACTTTACCAGAAGGGCCTAAATATTCACCTGTCTATTCACTATTGATATTTCACCCT
Source organism: Ploceus nigricollis (assembly GCA_013399945.1). NCBI lineage: Eukaryota > Metazoa > Chordata > Aves > Passeriformes > Ploceidae > Ploceus > Ploceus nigricollis. The sequence continues at coordinate 173,731 of VXBC01005037.1, read as the reverse complement.
CTTTCCTTCATGGAAAGATTGTTTGGGTGACCTGTGGTTATACAACCTTGTTAATTAAATTAAACCTTGCTTTATATATAGAATTAAAACCTTGCTTTAATTCTATATTCTCCTTCTCTTTTGCACCCCTATCTGTGAAATTCACAGGAAGCTCTTATGGGTGGAAATAAACTTTTATATGAGGAGCATTACTCCCTCCCTCACCTCCAGGCACAGCACCACACATGGCTGTGCTCTCTGCTCTCCCAGGCCAATTTTTTCTGTGGCTGTCTTGCTGGCATTATAAAACCATTTGGCCAAGAAGTCAGGAACAGTTCTAACCTGTGCTCACACGTGTCACTTCTGCATTTTCCAGCATTATGCATTTGCATGTGGACCTTTGTGACAAGTTTATTACTTCCCATGTTCATGTCCTAGGTAAATACCAGCAGAAGAAGCCTGCTTCTGCTTCAGTCCCTACTGGCCAGCCTCTTGCCAAAATAGTTTTGCAGGATCTGAATGCCTTTGGGTCAGCTCCACAGGCCTCTGGGGCAAGCCAGTTCTCTTGTCTGTTTATCCCTTAACTAAACACTGGCAAACACAAAAAGGACACAGCACCTTTCTGCAGGAAGAAGTAAACTGACTTTCAGCCTGGCTTTGCCCTTTGCTCTGTAAAATAATAAAAAGAGCAAGAAAAAAGATATACTTGGTGCACAGCTCCAGTGACTTTTAGGCAAATCTAGAGCTGGTCTGCAGTGCAGGAGTGGACACAGTTTACAATAACTCTGGCATTATTACATCAGTTTACTATCAACAGGAAGCAAACTGTTTGAGAAATGCCAGACAAATGGCTCTGTGAAATCCTGCAGCCTCCTAAGAAATGCTTTTAAGCAGCTAAACTGGGGAAATCTCTCAGATGAAACTAAGCAATAGCTTGCAGTCAAGATGCTCTGACAGAAGGACAGAGCTCTGTTTCAGCCATAAGAAAATCCACTCTGCTATCAAGTTAAAGTGTGCTAGGCTAATTATGAATCCAGATAATAATCACAAGAGAGAGTGGGAGGGAATGTTCCCCATGAGTTGTAAAATGCATTTATCCTGCACAGCAGCCCTCCTGCAGTTCTGCAGGCACACAGACCTGCATACAAACAGCCTCATTCCCAGCTCTGGGGCTAGTGCTCCTCTGCTGGCTTGCTCACCCCTAACCTGTGCCCTCTCAAATCACTGCTCAGGGGTACAAGCTTTCATCTCCAAAGGCAAGATGAGGGTGGGAATTCAGCCTGTCCCAATAATAAGACCCAGCTCAAAAGCCACCTTTACACAGTTGCCTATGAAAGGTAAGTACTCCTCATGTTCAGACCACAAGTTTCCTGCTTTGCTGGGAATACACAACATGTGGTGGATGCATAACACTCTGATGGATCTCATACACACAGACATAAAATTCTTTACCAAGACTGCCAAAAATCACATTTTAGTCTTTTTCTTGGACTGGTGGGTAGCAGCCATGAGGAAGGATGAGCTTTAAAATACTGCAAAGATTTGCAGTGGAAAGGTATAGTTAACTTAGTTATAGTTAACTATATTTACTATGCCATAGTAACTGCATTTCTTTCTTGCAAAATGAGAAGTCCAGTTTAAAATGCCCCTGTACAAAATACTCTCCTTCCTAGGAACATTCACCAACTGGTGTAACAGCACTCTGCATTGCAAATTAATAACAGGTAGGCTCCAATCATCCAGTAAAATTGCTGGATACTGTGGTATTATAAACATTGGAAAGGACATCACAGGTGCAAAAAGCCTTTTCATATATAAGGCTTACCAAGATCTCACTCTAAATTGACATTTAGCTTCTTCATAATGGCAATAAAGAGCTTCACGAGCAGTATGTATTTTAAGAGCAGCTCTGTCAGTCAAGAGTAGGTGCACGCATTTAGAAAGATATAATTTACACTTTGATTCCCAGTACATGCAATATTCACCGTATAAAAGAGCTGGCTTGTCCTCTGTAAATATTTTTGAGGTGACATCAAAGGCCAGCTGGAATCTCTTCTATGGAAAACACACAAACTCTAGGATTACACACGTGGGGAGGGACACTCAGCTCAGGGGCAAGATAATGAACAGCCACACTCTCCTCCCAAGGTTACAGCCCCACATTCAGCCTCGATGGATCTTCCTACCTAGAGATTGATCAGGGCCTGACATCAACTGGGGCACTCCTAATCCAGTGCCTAGGCAACAGATATCTATGTTAAAAAACAAACCCTGACAACCTGGTGGACAGTGACTGCCAAAGGCAGGACAGAGGCAGAGGAATGAGGACATGTGAATTAACGACCACTCTGACCTACATGCATCCTCATCACTGTAATAGCTCAGCTAATGTTCTTAAAAGGGTTTCTTCAGACTGAAGAGGAAACTCTCTGCTTGGGGACTGCAAGGGAAAACTGTTTTTCTCTCCATCATAAGTCTAAATGGTGAAGAGGGAGCCCGTGCACCAGCCTTCTCAAGGCAGCACTTCTCTGCTGTGCTGCATTCCAGGGGAAGAATGATCCACATTTATTTTGGCAGCAAGGTCAACTGACGCAGCTCCTGCCATCCATCCCTGCCCTGCACAGCTCTTTTCCACCCCCAAAGCATTCACTCCAGCAGTGTCAGAACAACTGCTTCACGGGGATGAAACGCTGGGCTTGATCAAGCAACTGAGACAAGTTAAAAATAACCCAGCAAGGAAGGAAGGAAGGGAGCCCTGACTGCTCTCCCAGTCCAGTGCAGCATGCAGCCCTGGAGGCAGCAGCTGTGGGAGGCAGGGACAGAGGAGAGGGCAGCAAAGGAACTGTTAGCCCTCGAAGCCACCAATAATTAGATTCTCAAACCGTGCCCTAATTTGATCCTCACATCCCCCAACCTTGTGGAATCGCACTGTTTCTTGCCTCATTTTATATATTAAGAAAAGAATGAGTTAGTTACTAACTAGAAGATAACTCCAAAAACATCACATGAAACTCCAGCCTCCTTACCCTTAGGTGTTGGGGTTTTCAGAGTCACACAAACTGGGTCTCTCTTCTCCTTGCAGTTCAGCTGTACTTCCCCTATGCATAGTTTTTCCATGGGTCCAACCACATGTATGGGACAATCACATTCTAAGCATTTACCAAGAAAATGCAGAATTTCCAGCAAGACCACTCTCAACCTGCTACAGCATTACAGTCCCTTTTCTAGATTAAGAAACAGGCTCAGAATTTTTAAACAGATACCCAAGAGACTCTGTTAAACAGAGAAGACTCAGAAATACCACAACATGGAGCACCATAGTGCATCTCAACACAGAAAGAGTCTACTGAACTTCCAGGGTTGCCAAAGGCAGTCATCTATCTACCCAACCCATGCTCCCACTTGGCCCTGTATTTTTGCTGTGCAATCCTGTGCAGGGCAAGGCAAGACCCAGTGACAGGACAGTCTGCTGTGGGCAAACATCCAGCTAGCAGCCAAAGTGACCACTGGCAGGACCCTGGGAACCTCCACTGTCAGAGGCTTTAAGAAGAAGTTAGCTGAAGATCTGTCATGAGCAATTTATTTTGAATGGATCCTGCCTGGGGGCATCAGAATGCAGCAGACATCCTGTCCTTCCTAGGTTGATCTTCTGGAATTCTGACGAAAGCAGAGAGTGGAAGCCTGATTCTGATCCTGTCTCTGACACTGGCTTTTCATTCATCCTTGCAACCACACCATTGGCTCCTCAGAATGCTGTCCTTGCCATAAAACTGGGATTAAAGCCCTTCCTAGCTCATATGAAGATGTGAAGTGCATATGCACACAAACAGAAATACATACATGATGTGTGTTTCTAGCTCCATTTGTATCTATAACCATTTATCTACAAAACACACGTGCACTGCTTCTCTAATGTCATTCCAGAGAAGCATGAACACAGTCGGTGAGAAAGAAAATGGAAAAGCATTGAGGCCAAGGATACAATAACAATAATTCCGTAGCTGGTACTCAGAACTGCTGTTTTTGCAGCAGAGAGAGTCCACCTCAGAGTAGCAGAACTTTTCAGTGAGGTATTAGAACAGACAGCAGAACAAATAATGCAGTGCCATGGTACACTGGAACCCACAAAACATCACAGGTATCAGGAACACTCCCTTTTGTGCCAGAATGTGCCAAAATGAGGACAAGACAGGCTCTAGGATGCAGGAATATTCTCCAGCTCACGCCATGCTGAGGGGCTGTATGAGAGGCACAGACTTACGTGACAAAACTTCTGTGTGAAGGCCCCAGAAGGCAAAGAAGCTGCATTTTAAGGGACCCTTTTCAATTAATGCCTGAGCAGAGCAGGCATTTAAACTTCATTAGAGCACTCCAAGGAACAGAACACAGAAGAATCTTTCTTGGCTTATCTGTTCAGCTGTCACTTCAGCGTGCCAGCAGCTGGACTATACTGCACAGCCTTGCATCTTACACATCAAAAGTAGTTTACTAAATACATTCTACAGGAACACAGCACAGGATTCATACATAACAACCAGCCTCCACTTCTACAAACACAGGGCAGCCAAACTTAGCTGCTGCTTGTTGAATCACACTGATTGTAGCTCAAAATCTGCCTCTGCTCTTTGCAGAGGATGCACACACAGACTTTGCAGGCACATTCATGGGGGCCAGCTGAGCTTTCTGGTGGCCTGCATGCATCAACATACATTATCTGTGGCCAGGCAAGAGCTGAATACCTACAGACAAGTTTGAAACAGCACACACTGCACAAGCACATTTCTGCAGAGATTAGATGTCTGTTCTTGAGAAATGACAGGAAATGACTGGGGAAAATTTATGAAAACTGAAATAATCACCATGCAAATCACCAAAGTGGGTTTGAGATGCAAAGGGATTTAATTCATCAATTTGCACAGATTAGGCAAAACTGAAATTCACTGCATTAAGAGCTCCTATTTATTTCTTAAAACCTTTCTTGGCAGGGAGCCATTAGGTACTTGTAAAAGATTAGAATTATTGGTGTTTGATGGGCTCTCCTAAAAGGAACAGAGGGAGAAAAACACAGACTGGAGTCATTAGGATCATCTTCTGCTAACTCCTGTATTTTACAAAAATATACTTTAAAAAGCATAAATAGATGACAAATTGCCTATCACCTAGCATGATTCCTGGCCATCTGCACTCTCTATGAGCACATTTTTCCAGGCAAACCACCTGCCCTCCACAAGTGTTGCTCCCCACTCCTGTTGACACATCCCATAGGCTGAAAGATCCATTTTACAGACAGCTTTGTTTTGTCCTGCCACGTGAACACTCAGCAACTCCTCCATAGCTGCAAACCAGCTATTTTAGACCACCAAGCTGCCTCCCTTCTTCTTTTCAGTACTGTAAGTGGGCTGACTTCAGTCAAGATGCAGGACAGTTCTCCTGGCTGCCTGCAAACCTTCCCCACGAGCATCTGTCAGCACAGCAGCCCCAAAGCAATCAGCAAATCTTCCCTGCTCTTCTCACCCCCAGACATCCCTTGTTTGGATGATGCTGCTCCTAGGAAAGAACCACAAACATTCCAGGCAACATGATTTACAAGCTAGGACCTAATCTCAGGTTTTTATTGGGCAAGAGATTAGCACCCCAGCCCATTTCATTAACTGTGCATCAGCAGGCCCAATTTGTTGATTGACTGAAGTGATTTGTGAGGTTTGTGGAAAGAAATGCTTATGTTGACCTTGTAGTCCAAAAAAGAAGAAAACCAGCATTTTCTAAGGCAGTTCTACAACCAAAAGACATACCCAGAGCAGACAAAGCAGTAGTTTGTGATTTTTGAGGTAGGTAGTTTTCAAAATTGCATTTATGCAGACCTCTTATGTTTTATACTTTAAAAATGTCCTTTAACTCGCCTTCAGTGCTGCTTCTGCACTAGAATACTGACAAATGCAGCTTGAGAAATAACCAGAATCAGAGAGTCTCAACCTGCGAAACCTGATTTTGAGCCACCTGCTTGACTTCAGCACATATGGGACTGAGTCTGAGACTGGGGTCACTGATTATTCCAGGAAACTGGGCCCAAGTCTAGTTTCTCACAGTGTTGTTCCTTTCCCTTAATCTGTTGGTCAGCCTGAAAAATGGTTTGAATTGCTGTTGTGCCCACTTAAAGGATTTATCTTTTTTTTTTCCCTAATTTTGTAAAAGAATCTGAATGTTTCGTAGGTCCAGATGAGGGTGAAAGACATCACAGATTTTAAAGTTCTCCTGCAAACAGAAAGATGTTAACTCCTCTGGTGTTGGCCCAGCTGCATTATCACTGCACTGTTTATTGCAGCTCATACAGGCACTACAAGAGAACTGGCTAAAAACCTGTGTCAAACAAAATATGTTCGTCATGAGCAGCCTTAGCCACAGCCACGTGGCCATTTAATTCCAGTGTTTGGTGAAAATTAACTGTATACTGACACCTCTCCTTGCTTTATAATTTACATCAGGTGCTAGTAGTGACTAAACCATAAGTAAAATAAGGGATGGGATAAAAGGTGGCCCAGGAAGAGGAGATTTGGCAGCAGGGCAGATGCATTCAGCAGTGATGGGCTCAGGAGCACTTCTGTGCAATCTGCTGTGCTGCTGGAGGCTCAAACCTGCAGCTTTTCTAGAGACTGGAAAGATGTTAAGCCTTGCCACCCATCTTTTAAGATCAGCCAGTAACATGAAGGAATCTTGCACAATTTACCAAAGTGGTCTCTTTCTTACCTTGAGATGTTCCAAAGAGACCACATGGGGCTCGTGCTTTGTAGGATGAATAAACAAAGCTTAAATGCTATGGAGTTCTGAGATTTTCTTGTTTTGCTAAGTTTTTCCCCCTGCTTCTTATGTGTAATACAGATTTATGCCTTGCTTACTTTGAAAGGTCGTGCTAATGCCAAAAATTACCACAGCACGTGAATCAAGTGAATGAAAGCTGTGTAACAGAGAAGACCTTTCAATTTAGGCTCCTTAAAAGCTCTAGTATTTAGTTTAAAATTCCAACAGTTAATGAGCAATTTTTGAGAAGGGATGTCCTTGTTAGGAATTCAATAGCTCTACTCTTTCAATTATCAAGTAAAATCACACTCATGCTTGAATACCTAGGAGCAAAAATGAGTACAAGCCACAAGCACAAGAACATCCTTTGAAAAGGTCACTTCTAAAAGACATTCCAGAATGCAATACAAGGCAGTTGTGTTACTTCCCCCAAGAGCCTGACATGTTTTCAGTCCTTTTAAATATAATTCTGGGGAAATGAACAGGCTTCATTTTTCTCCTCAGCTTTGCAGAGACCTTAGCCCTTGGAACACAGGTACTCCTGTTTTACAGCATCCAAATTTTGACATTTATTCTAATTATCTGTGCTGGGAGTACAGGTACAGCCTTCCTGACCAGTCAAAGGAGAGAAAGCCTCCCCTGGAAGGTGATAAAAGCATCTCAAACAGAAGCCTCTCTCTCTGCTAACAATATAAAAAGCCTGAAGTTCAATACTGAGCTGCTGTTATAGCTGTGATGGACTGAAGTTGCACATTAGCTCAGATTTAGAGTGAATTAGTATGAATATACATCCCTGTGCTTAAGCACCTTCAAACCCAAGGCCATTCTGGAAAATGCTAGATAAAATTCAGTCATGATTTACAGATTGTATGTTCTTATATATTATGCTCACATATACATAGGTACAGCCTCTGTGTGTGTGTTTTTGGAAGTTTTCCCCCTTTCATTTGCTCCTGAGTGTAACCAAAGGTTGGATGGGAATTTTCAAGGCACCACGGAGCAGGGAGCTGCATGGGGAGAGATCAACTCGCTGCTGCACTTTCTACTCCTCTGGATCTACACTTAGGGTGGGGAAAGAAAAACACATCTTTTGTTAGAAGCAGATGACGGTGAGTTTGGGAGGAGCTGCAGGTGTTTTTTCTGGGTTTTTTTTTTGGTGTTTTTTTTTTTCATTTCAGTTATTATCTGTATTTTGGAATTTATTTCTACAAACTGTCACAATAGATAATGTTTGAGACACTGAGGGAAAAAAAAAATCACAGTATTTTGAAACTAAACAGCTTTAGGAAAAGCTGTAGTCACAAGGATAACTGGTACTAATGAGATGACAGCTTGGAAAGAAAAAAGCACAGTACTTTGAAACTGTGATTCACATTAGTCCAAGACTTCAGAGAGCAGGACCATCTACCACTTCTGCTTCCAAAGGATACTCCCAAGAAACTGTCCTTACTGCTCTGAGTGACAGCAGGAAAGGAAAAAACAGATGATGGGGAGAGGTCAGTCTACACTGTGATAATGCATAGATCCAGCATATCAATTGGGTAAGGTTGTTTTTACTCATCTTGGAAAAGCTGAAAAGAATGAAAACTTAGCAAAGGTTTTATGGGATAGAGAACCCTGTCATGTCTCTGCAAGCTCACTTGAGGCTTTCCACTCTGAACTGTGGGACAAAATGACCTAATTAAAAAAAATTAACCAATGGAAAACGATGCCCAAAGGAACAAAGCCAAAGAAAGTTCATTAGCCAAGTGTGTCCAGCTCCACTATACATAATACCATATCCTGGGGAAACTAGCTGCACAGGGCTCTCAGGTGGACACAAGGGGCTGGCAGATCTTCCCCTCACTTCTCAGGAAGAAGGAATCCAAGCCCCACATGTATTTGTTGCTCCTTTCCCAACCCGTGACACGCAAACGGGCGCACTGGGGAAGGGAGGCCTTGCCAGGAACCAGCTGCTGCTGCTTCTCTGTGCTGTAAAAGCAAGCATGTGTGTTCCTGCATGTGTGTGTGCATGGGCTTGGACAGAGAGAGGATGAAGTAATGATTCCCACCCTCAACCCAGGCCAATTAACATTCCCTTGGAGGTTTTTAATTAAAGCGAATGCCTGCCCAACAAAGCAGGCGAGTCTGGGAGGTTGACATCTCATCTCCTCAAAAAACACACACAGACACACCTCCCAGATAAAGGCTACTTATTATCTGCTCGAGAGACTTTCTGGGATCCATTCCCCTCTGCTGGCCTCACTGTGGCCAAAGCGTCCCTTTCTTATCTGTCTGACAGGTCTATACAATGCTTAATTGACTTGCCTGGGGTCTTGGGTTTTCTTCTTTAGGGAAAGCAGAGCTTTGGGGTGGTGATGGAGAGAGATCCCATCCTTTTGGCTTTTAATGAAAAGAATCCCATAATAATGCCATCCATTTGCAACCATGACCCCCTAGAAGATACTGTGTGGACAACTGTTTTCCTCCCAGTGGGAGCTGGGAAAAACACAGGGCTGAATTCTCAACTACTTTGGCTTTTGTTTCCCTAACACTGCAAAAATACAGCATTCAGGAGATGGAACTTCCCTTATGCTGAAGCTGGACTTTGCAAACACCAAAACCTTCAAAAAAAGTCAGTCTTGCTCAGATGCAGGCACGGCTGACTGCAAACACACTTTTGAAGTTTGACACAAACTTCACTTAAGGAAGTTTGAGAAGGGTCAGCTATTGCTGAAAGCCCACAAAAATCCTAAACAACAGCTGAAGGTGCCTGAGCTGAGTATCCTGAATGCCACAGAGCCACAGGTATGAACACAAGAGCTCTCAGCCCCAAGCCTGTACTTACTAATACCTTGGGGAGATGCAACTTCTGTCAAAGCAGCCTGGGGTTCAGTACATTTTTCCAGAGCAGCACTGGATGGCAGCATGGACCCTGAGCATGGTCTGCTGGGAGGAGCTGAGCCACCTGAAGAGCCCCTGGCTGCCAGCCCAACCCACGCTGCCCTCTCCTCTCCTCCCCACCTTGGCACATGAGCTCTTGCCCTGTCCTCCTGCACCAGCACACACCTGATGTCCCCCTGAGCCATGCCAGCACATCGAGCTTTTATGTGCAAACCCACATCAAGTCAGGGAGAAGTTTGCACCCCCACTGTTTTTCAAAAGTGTGGGTTTTTTCCAAGTTTAGTGAGGCAAAGCCACTCACAGAGATGCCAATCACACCCCTAAGTCAGTGCAAAGGGACAGGCATGCACAGAGTGGGGAATGGAAGACACAAAGCCACGTCTGCCCCTTGGACAGCAAGTCATTAATTGTCACTCCAGCTCAGATTTTCTGAAGTGACCAAATCCCTCAGAAGTGGTCCCAAGCAGCTGGCCCACAGCAGACTCATCCAAAACTTTGTCATAAATGTTGTCTCAGGAACTGCAGGTGACAAAATGCATTTATAAAATGACCAAGGCTGGTCTGTGTGGTCCGTGGCTCCCCCTGCTCCCCATCCTTCCAGCAGCCAGGACACACTGCTCCTGCCCTGTGCTTGCAGCCCTGACCAGGGCCAGAGCAGTGAACAAGTGAGGAGATGAGGGAGTTTGCATCCCTTGCCTTTTTTGGCTGCTGCTGTACCAGACATTGGTGAACTCACTGCACCTGGTGAAATCTGGTTGCTAAAAATTTGTTTCTCTTTCCCAGAAGAAGAGGAAGGTTGCTAACCCTGCTGGAAGGGGGGCAGTCCACCTCACCCACACCTTGCCCCAAGAAATTCCTCACCCACACCTTGCCCCAAGAAATTATTTTGTCTTTGAATCTGTGGTGGTAAACTTCAATTTTCCCTAAGGATCTATATGGAAATGGTGCAGCAGAGGAACAGTGCTTGAGGAGAGAGGGCTCGAGGGAGCCTTCTTCTTCTTCCCCTTCATGGCTTTAGGGCAGCACTTTGGAGAGGCTGCTGACAGCTCAGGGAAAGAGCCATGTGTTGCCACAGGGTAGGTGACAGCAGAGCACTTACCATATGTGAACATCTGTGAGATTCATGGGCCTTTAATACACCCTTGGGCTGGGTGAGGTCTGTACACACTGCTAGCTGTATGGAATAAATCCTGGAAATTCTCAGTAGAAAACAAGGAAAACTAAGATTCTTCCAACTACTCGTAGTTCAGAGAACTGGTCACGAGTAGTTTGTACTGGGAGTAAGAAACTGTTCCCGTGACTTGCATTCACTAAATACACTTAGTGTCTAGTTGCTGCATTAAAATCAATGTTCAAAATTAGATAACAATAAGGACAAAACAGAAAGAGACAGGAGCTCTCTGAGTGCATGCTAGGGAAGCACCCACATAACGTAATAAATCCAAGAGGAAATCTGCAATTAAGAATGAGGACATTCCATAAACTGTTTCTCTAATGACAGCTTAGTATCTCTTCTATCTTGCATTCTGAAATTAAAAGATGCTGCTTCTGCATAGCACCAGAGCTTCCCTCGCTGTTCTCACGCAGCAAATGTAATTCCATAGCCCAGAACTGTGTCCCAAGCTCACAGCTGTACACTGTGTGCATACACCAACCAGTCTGTTCCCAAAGTTTTAAATACACAGCACAGGCTTTCTAAAGGTCCCTGTCCTCACACAGCATCTTGAACATACCTAAAGGCAGACAAAGTATACTGAGATTCTCAGGTGAAAGTGTAAAAATGCAAAGAATAATGATTATAAATGAAGTTAAAGTCCATTTCAAGAGATAAATGCATCATATATTCCATGTTTGTATATTAATATATGATAATTAAATCCCTCTAGCACTAATGCTGGCTTGGCCTGGAACCAAAGCAGCTGTCTTGAGGGATTCTCTGCATGGTACTCCCTCTTAAATACACTAGAAGCAGACACTTATCCACTTTTAGGCCTTTTATAATGTTTGCATGGACAAAAATAGAGAAAGAGGCAAAGACGGGAGGCATGGGGAGAAAAGAATAAAAACAAAAAAAGCGGTGCAGCCTGGAAGTCAGGAGAAGCGAGTTTCCCGCAGCACAGCTCCGGGGGTGCTTTCTGAGCCTCTCAATGGTGATTCACAGAGCCGACGCTGACTGGAGGGAAGCAGGCTAAAGAGATTATCCAAGTTTGCAATTGTATATTGGTTTGGTTATTTTACATGCGGCTTCTGATGTCCATTTCTATTGCAGAGACAGAGCTAAAAAGCTCGGCTTTGTTTGCTCCCCCTCAGCAATGGGGATGTGGGGAGGAGGCTTTTATCAATGTTGCCATGCAAAAAAAGTTCGTAATCTCTCTAAAGTCCAGCCTTACTTCTCTTTGTCACTTGGCCTTTGTCTGCTGGTATTTCAAATCTACAAATTCCAAAATGGTTTCCAATGTACTCTTTAATGGGGACGCTTTAATCTGACACTGAGTCCTGTTATTCAGCCTCTAAAGCTGCACCTTGACTTGAGCCAAGGAAAGTGTAAGGAGCCAGGCACAGTGAAAACAGATATTTTGAAGAAGAACAAAATTATCTCTGCAGAAAATACAGCAGTTGAATCATTAATAATGTATGTGGAACTCTGCATCGTGCAATATATGCAGCACTGTATTTGTAGACTTTGCAGAAAGAAACGAAACTTAAGACCAAAAGCGTTGAAGTTCTCAAAATTTAAGTAACATTAACCATTGGTTTGCCTGTTACAAATAATTAAAAGCTAAGTTTAAGAAAATAAGTCACTCAGGCAGAAAGAGACTCATCATTACGGGTGCAGCTGAGAACTTCCTTCCCCAAAAAGATTTCTGTGTCAGAGAAACATCCTCTCTTGCCATCTGAAAGACTAAAGAGCTGCTGCATGAGGTACAACAAAGGGACATTCCTGACATTATTACCTTGTCTTCAGAAGGATCAGCCCTCCCTTCAGCCTGCTGTTGTGGTTCTGTGGCTAAGTTCACCCTCCTGACTGTGTACCATGTGGTTAAACCAGTTTATCTGGAGGTGAAGAGTTCACCATTTCTAAAACTTCTCTCCTGTGACCACTTCCAACTCTCTCTGACCTACTTCTCCTAAAGGGTTCAATTTATAATGTATAAAAGTAACTTCCTTATAAAGCATCCAAAACCCTCCTAAAGGGTCTACAACCTTTACTGGCATTTACTAAAAGCTCTCTGGATTTTGTACCAGCCTTCCTGGCTCTGCAGGTTGGCTCTGGCTCCATCCCTGTGTGCAGAAGAGAAGGTAACAATTTGTTGCTAAATGTCAACATTATTTTTCATATTATTCAGGGCAGTCAAAGTATTTTCAAGTATGTGAAGTAGCAGTATTGGGGCAAGGGATTTCATGAACTATCCTGTCACATTGTTTTATATAAATGGATTAAATTAGTTCAAGCTGACTCTGACAGTGAGATATTGGTCTCCAAGCTGCATCCATATGTGTAACAGAGCACAGGAAGATACAGAGAGATTGAGGTCATGTTGAATAAACAAGAATAAGCACAAAGTCCAAACCTCTCTGTGTCTATGCATGGCTATTTCCAACCCTGCAAACTGAAGCAGCCATGAAAGAACCACCTGAAACTCAGGAAGCTGGACACAGCCCCCCATGCAACACAGAGAGTGCCCAGAGGAGGTGAGGTGATGATTTCATCTCAGCTCTTGAGGAACATCAGTTTTCCAAATCTTGCCACACTAGGAAATCAATCCATAGGACACAGCTCTTAAAGAAACTGGGGTTCATCAGTTCTGCTGCTCACAAAGTGACTTCTGTGCAAAAGCAATAGTCTGGGACAAGGCTTTTTTTCTCACACAACATCCCCTAAATGCTGCCACTGACAGCTTCTGCTGAAAATGGCACTGTTTCATTGCATCTCCTTCATCACACAGGAAAAAACATTAACTTCCACTGAAGCCACTGTTCATGGAATCTGAATTTCCTTTGCCTAGCACACAGTGTACATTAGACAGAGTGACAGTATGGTGTGTCAAACTAAAGTAAACTAAACTAGCACAGCTCAATTCTTTTTGTATCTTTTACAATAGTCGCAGCTAAAAATAAATGTCAGCTACTGGCATACCAAGCACTAATCAGAGTCTGCCCTTTTTTACTTCAGGAGAAGTTACAGCATTTTGTTTGCCTTTTTGTCAGAAAATTTCCAATCTTAAATCTTACATCTGCTAAGGTTAATAAATCTCACTGCGTCATCCGGTTCTGCTCCTTATTCCTCCTTTTCTCTCTGTGCTCATGCATGTTTGGAGAGCTGTGCCACCATTATTTATGACACTACCAACCCTCTTGTCTGTTCAGACATTTTTATGGCTCATGGCCACATTCCAAAGCACAGCGTTAAGGGGCTTAATGGCTGTGGCAGGAAACTTTTCAGATATCACACATGTGTCAGCCTAATATTTTAATCATGCTGTGCTTCAGGTACAACACTTTGCCCTCGGGGGATTGTCAGGTTACAGCATACTGATATATGTTTCAACAACTCTTTGCCTCAGGAGGGCTTAATCAAAATTTATAGTGGGGCAGTGCATTCTGTTCAAGGGCATGAGCAGGCACGAATCTTGCACCTTGAGCTGCATCATCCTCCCTGGCTTGTAGCTGGCTTTTCCTGCATGGAAACAGTTAATGCACCTGGGTGAGCAGTAGTTTAAGAGCTGGCTCCCATTTCCAGCATTCCCAATTAAAGAGTGTTTTCTAATCTGCTTGCAGCTGGTGTGGCAGGGATGGAGCTGTCCTTGAGCAGTGTGTGAGCTCTGAGAGTCTCCTTGTGCTGGGATGGGGTGAGAGGAGCAGGGGGTGATGGGGAACGAGGCACAGCCACCCTCAGCTCTGGCAGGGGGACGTGTTTTGGAGAGTTACTCACTTAGGTGACTCTGCACGTGCCTCCAGTATTTAATAAGTCATTAAAATAGAAGTAGCTTGGATTAAAAACCTGTCAGTTCACACAGAAACACAAGCCACAGCCTGGGCAGGATGCCCTAGAGCTGCAGGCAAGGCCCTGACTTGACCCTTTCAGTGCCATCTGGCCATTTCCAAGCTCTAGTGACAGAGAGTTTTCAAAAAGTGCCTTTTAAAAGGCAACTGAGACTGTGGAAAGCCTTGAGGCACGGACACATACCCAGCTAGTGTCCCTTCTAAGCTCTGAAGGCACGGCTCAAATTATAACAATAATCATCTTTTAACTGCTGGGGGTTGCTCCCCAGAAGTCCCAAAATACCTCACATGCATTTTCCCCTGCCATCTGCCCAGCCTACCACACTACATAATTATGCTCTGCTCAAAGGTTGGCCCCGATTGTGCAGAGGTGAGGCATGAAAAGGAGGATTAAGTCTCCTGACTCGAAAGCTTTGTAGGAAGGACTGATCCAAGGTCAGGCACACACATCTCTTTCCCACAATGCCCAGTGGAAAAAAATGAACTGCAGATTAAGAGAATGGCCAACAACATGGCTGTTGTTATCTTTTTTCAATCTTTTAAAAACAAAACTTGCATGAAAATGAAAATAAAGTATGCAAGCAGGAAAGAAACATCTCTGGACATTTGGAACCAATTGACCACGTGCTTCAATATCTAAACTCAGACTGGCCCAAAGGGGAAGCCTGAGTACAAAACATCCTAAGAGAGAAGACAAGCATGCTCAGACAGACCCCATTTGGAGAAGACTTTTCCAGAAACTAGTTCCTGAGGCTACATTTAACACCAATATAATGACAAAAACTTGCATTCACAAAGCTATTTTCTGCCTCAGGCTGCAAACATACCTGCCTACAAGCTCCTGGGACTATCAAAGCTGGAACCTGCCACTCTTTCTACTGTAGAGTCCAGTGCAAATTCACATTTCTTAAGAGTATTTCAGATTCAGGCTCCTTTCTAAATAAGAATGCAACATACCGCTTACTTCAAAACTAAATTAATACACACTACAATGCAAAATAAACAAAATCAAAAGGGCACTGTTTGAATGTTACAGAACAAAAGAGGTACCAGTTTTACCTGTCTTCTATTTCTACCAGCCTTCAGAAACTGAAAAATCACTACAAGAATATAGTACTGACTGCTATTGGCTCCTTGTGTCCCTGCATGCCAGCCTCCAACTGCAGCTGCTGATCTTACAATTACAGTAGAAACTCTGACAAACCAAATTTGGATTGTCCTTCTGCTGTGGCTGCCCAGCTCCCAGCACAATGAGAATCTTCTGCTCCCTGGGCTCCTGTGCAGCACTGCAATGGGAACATTGGCAGCAGAACTGAAGCTGATGTTGAAGACACACAGCTCGTGTACACTCACATCTCAGTTCCTGTTCCAGAACCTCCCACAGTGCAAAATAAATATGGGAAAAAGAAAAAAAAAAAAAGAAACAAGGGAAAAAAAAGGTCATGTGCTCTCTGCATTTGTGACATTAGGAATGTACAATGAATGCTCCAGACCAAACCATTATTCCTCAATAAGAAGGAGGAGCTGGAGGCAATGACTGAGAAAGAAGGAAGCCCCCAAAGCAGCACTCCTTACTGGGAAACTGCATAGCACCAAGGCAGCATTCAGCACGGCTTGAGTGCAACCACCACTCTGACTCTGAATGGGACAGAAAAACCTTCTGGTCTTTGAGGGGAAAACAAAGAAACACCTCCAGCCTTGTTGGGACAGAGAAAAGACTGTTCAGCCCCCAAAACAACAGCAGAGACAGGCCACTGAGGAGTGCTGCTCTCTGCAATGCTCGTAGCTCTTACAAAAAACTCTGCAGGAAAAAGAAAGTAATTCTTACAGCACAAAGACTTTGAGAAATGCAGTGTGGCAAACCCAGCCTCCCTCCCCTGCAGAAAGCTGCCTGCTGTTCTCAGGCTCAGCTCAGATATGCCCTTCCCTGTGCTGCCTCTGAGATGAGACACTTCTGCCACCATCACCCTGATGCAGAGAAACTATCTCTGCCAACAAATTGACAGAGAATTTCAGTCTTAATAATCATCCTGCCCTGCACTTCAGCCTGATCCACATCCCAGAAGCAAGATTAATCCACTAAGCCTCTCAGCTCCTAGAAACGATACTTACAGGCAAACAACTATCCCCACTCATTCTCTCACTCAGATGATCATCAGAAAAATGTCTGTATTTGGCTCACTATGACAAGCTGATTTGAAACCTCCTAAGGAGCACAAGCTTGCTGGCTCTGGGATAACCCTGCTTGTCCCTGTGCTTTAGCCTGGCAGCCTGGGGAAGAACAAGGCTTCCCCAGAGGTCATTTCCAACTTTAACAGCTCTGTTTCTGTGGTCTGTGGAAGGGTTAATCAAGCTGGTTACACAAATTCTGATCACTGCACATCCCAGCAGGGCAGGTGCTCCCATGGAAGGGCTGGTGATCACTCAGCTCTTTCCTTGTCCCAGACACAGCAATCACAAGTGCTGTTCCATCTGACTTCAGTGGTTCTATCCTATTATGCATTCTTCTGAATTGCAAAATGACAAGCAGATATGGAGAGTTTATGGATGTCTTGGCACCTTGGTGAACCAGAATCCATATTTACATTTAAGTCTGAAGCTAGATGGCTTGTCAGGAACCAGCTAAAGCTTCCCCTATAAAGAAATCAATACCTTTGAAGCTTTATCTTGCCACACCTTGAGTATTTTCTTTAGTCTTTGCAAGGATAAGAAAAGGAGTGAATAAAGACATGAAACATCACAGTCACAGCAGTTAAGAAAGAACTGGCTACCAGTTTTTTCTTTTCCTTTTAATTTTCCATTTTGAGGCAATTATGCTTTATCTGATGAGCTTCAACTTTTTTGTTCTTATTTAGAGTTTAAACCATCTGAATGATGAAGCTTTTTAAAATGTATTTATAATAAAATATTCAAGCTGTTACAAGGAGCTAGTAAACCATACTTTCACATGTGCATAATATACGCAATTTCTGGTGGAAGACAATTGTCTTACAGTATTTTATTTTCCCTTGGAATCAAAAGGGCTGGAGAAAGACAAGACAGGCAATGAAATACATGCAATGCACAGTTTGTGATAGTCTATGGCTGCTTCACATTAAGAAGAGGTTAATTGGAGTAGCAATATAAAGGAGGTGGCAGTGGAAACTACAAATAGTCATGCAGAAGGGAGAAATAACTTGTCCAGCCCTGCCATGCACTCACCAGGCCCCAAGGCTGTACAGCTAGAACAGATGGCCAAGGAGTTATGTCCTCTTAAGTCTTAGTAAATCTTCCTCCAGCTTTGGCTTCAAATGCATGGTAAAACAGGTCAAAGCAAACCCTGCATTTCTGGGAGGGAAGGTGAAATTAAAAGGCACAGGTAACTCAGGTCTGCTGTGGAAAGTTACAGTTTGGCCCAGCATCACCTCTAACACCCCACTTGGAGTCTATATGTCATTTAATTCCAGAGTCAAGAGTTTTCTAGAGTTCTGCCCACTGAGAAAGGTTCATCATGACACTGTTTCTATGAGATTTGGCACATATGACATCTACACAGAGCTGTGTCCTCCATTTGACAGGTGTAAAGAGAAGCCTTGGGAAGAAACTGCAGGTACCTCATTGCAGCAAAATGAAAATGGAAGAGGATGCACAGGGGAGCGACAGGAAGAGGAGAAGAATTTGTTGTTAATGCTTAAGTGTCTGATAGCTAAGCAGGTTGGGAAAGCCACACAGACATATCAGGTCTTCACCTAAATGTCTGCCAAAAGAAACACTTTTATTTCAGCAGCTTCATGTTTTGCTCTTGCTCATTTGTCAAAGTGCTTAAAATGTTTAGGGATTGATTGTGTACGGGCTGAAGATCCCAGAGCATACAAGCCAGGCAGGTCATTCAAGAAAACTGTGAACTCATAATTTTTTTCTAATTTATTTATTTGTACATCACTCTGAGAAGCTTTGATTACTTCAACACCTTCCTAAATCATGCTCACAGGCATCTTTTGCAAGCTCACACCTACATTTTGTAGTCTCAACAATAATCCATTCCACAGTGAACTAGGTAGCTCCTAATACATTCTCCCACTCCAGTTGGGCTCTTTTATGGATAAGGAATCATTCAAAGGGCTTTGCTGTAACTAATCCTTCTACCCTTCAAACAATAAAAATCAGCAAGCTTGATAAAACTAATGGTAAAAAACCATAAGCCTGGGACAGCTGAGTTAAACAGAAGATTTTATAACAAACCCTCAGCCCTCCAGTGCTGAAATCCAACTACACAGCAGGGCTCCTTTTTCCTCCTTGCTTTTCTGAAGGCTTTCTTGATAAAGTTCTGTGACAGGACTAATTCTGTGTAACCAGAGTGTGCTAATTGAAATGCAACCCATCATTTCCTTCTAGGTGATTTGTTCTTAATATCTGTTGTGCATCAGGGTTTTGATACTTAGATGCACCCACTGTGCCATTGGGAGGGAGGAAAAAACCCTATTAGCTGTAGCAGAGATGATGAAAAGCAGAGAAATCAAAGGGGAAAGGAGACAGAAGGCTTTCTTTCCTGAGTCAGGGCTGTTCCATATCCCCCATGACTCTCCAAAGCTGGGCCAGCACAGACAAGTTGGCACTTGGTGCCCTGAAGAAACAGGCTGGCAGTTTGGCATGGGGTTTTGAAAGACAGCCTGGGTTTGGATCCCATCCTTGCTCTCCAGCTGACACCTGACTTTGGACAGAGCTCAACAGGAAGCGAGGCATATGGAAAAAAAGCCTTGTCTAGGGAACAATGAGGAGCTAATAGAGAAACCTAAATGAGACATGACTCAATTAATGAGAGCTGATGGGGCTAATGACTAAACAGATGGTATTCCTAAAAAAAGGCGAGGGAGAGGAAATATAGCTGTGATAATGGACCTGCTGTAGTGTAGATGGCAACTCTAATGCTGTCTCTTGCAGAGCACTGAAAGCTCTGAGGTAAAGAAGTGCTCTTTGCCTCAGCTGCAATACAGAGCAACCTGAAAAAGGAAGCTTACCTGGATTAAGGCACCTCATCCCTCCTTCCTGCAGGTAGAAGGCGATTTTATTTAAGAAGTCTCCTACTACAGCCCCCAACAGGCAGGCAAAAATGGTTTTACAACCATATTTTCTATCTATAAATACACCCACTCTTTGTTTTTGACAGACTACAGTAGAAAAGTCAAAGTCTTTCAAAGTCAGGAGTGCTTAGAGCCGAGACATGGCTCTAACTAAAGGAGCTTCTAATTGCAAAGCACCACACAGTGCTGCTGTCAGCATCTTCCTGCAATGGTAACTCAAGGACAGACAGACTGTCCTCTCTTGAGACACTCCTGTACATTCCTGGAGCAGCCTTGAGAAGGTTTGACTTGATTTGATCCCACTTAACGGTGTAGCTCTGCAGAGATTACAGGTCAGATGTTATGGGCCACTGGACTGTCAAGGCAAGTCAACATTAGGGCAAGGAGCAGCCTCTGTCCCTTTTGATGATCTGTCAAATACAATTATATTTGTGACATCTTACCATAGGCCTGAGAAACTGTAATGAGCTCAGACCTACAAATCTGATCCAAACATGCTTCCAGTTCTAACCAGCATCCTCCTTTTCCGTGTTACCCATATGTTCATTCATCAGCCACTCCTCAGTGAAGCTGCTGTGATCAATACATGCAGTTCCTGTGGATTAAATATGCCACTGCAGCACGTCTGCCCTGCTCACAGCTTTTGCAACAATGGGCCCCTCTGTGGTGTTTGCCAGCAGGAGGGAGGAGGGAAGGTTCACCCTGCTCAGTGATGCGTTCTGACGGACAGGAGTGTCTGCTCTGGGCTGAAATTTGGATTTCCTCCCCTACAGCCTGAGATAGCACACAGCTGCCTCCTCCCACAACAATCAGCCTAATGCAGCCAGCATTACAGCCACTCACATCTCTTCAGGTTTTTGCATTTAGAAACAAGCTAGATGGAAAAAAAATAAAATTAGGAAATGAAGTTGCTACTCCTGCACATATAAAAATACCTTCCTAAAAAGGATAGTGCCCTGTGCATCCGTTTTCCTATTTGTGGGCATCTCTGAATTTGACACTCTAGTGTCACTTCTCATACAGGTCTTGGTGCTGCTATTGGAGGGCACCTTGCCAGTTTACTGGTTTACCACCAGTAAAACCACCAGTTTACTGGTTTACCACCAGTAAAGCTGCCCATTCTATCAGGTTTTTCTTCCACAAGAGGAAAGGCAGCAATAGTTACCCGTAAGTTTTAGCCATCAAGTGCAGGATATCTCTATCTCAACGGGGTGTATTAGGATGTTTGGGAGATTTATAGTTGAGCCATAAAATAACATTTTTTCAAGGAATATTTGAACAGCTGCCATCCATCCCGATTTCTAAATGCAATTGTCTTGATATGCCTGGTGGCTTGAGACAGCTTGTGATAGGAAACTCTTCTGAACACAAATGGCTTCACCAATTGCTGCTAACATAGTGGACACAGTAATGAACCATTTTATGATTAAAATGGGGAAAGGAGTTGCCCCTCAGGGATGATTCTGTCAGGTGCATGACATGCCCAGGTGACAGCAGTGAGATTCTGCTCTCTTAGCTCTTCTCAGCTCTGGCTGCTGGGATGAGGCTGATGGGGAGGTCAGCCTGCAGATTCTGCCCAGCTTCCCTCTGTCCAGAGTGGACTTTCAGCCTTCTATTTCCACTGGAATAAAAAGAAAGAAACAGCAGCACGAGTATGTCTAGGCTTGAGTTCTTTCTAACAAAGGAAGATTAAAATACGATCATTAAATTCAGAAAGATTCAGGGACTGATGTAGATACAGTTTAGGAAAGAATAAACCAAATAAAAATAAATTCTCTACTTCTTTTTGATATCTGCTTTTGAGTGAGTGCCAAAAGCCAATGAGGCTGACTTGCATGAACATCTCCACTGACTCTGGCAGCAAGGAGCATTGCCCAGCTGCCTCCCAGGAAAAGAACATATCCATAGAAATTGAGTGTTTGTTGGAAAGGAGAGAAAAAGAAAGCTCTCAGAAATAAGTCTGAAATTACACACAATAATGAAGGATTCATTATTTTTTCAGTCAATTACATTGACTGAAATAATTATATCATTAAATAATTATACATGAAATAATTATATCAAAACTCTATTAAAAATAGAGTATTGTTGTTTCTTTGTCTTTGAACTACAGAACAAAATAAAAAATATCTTAGGCAAAAAACATAGAGGGGGAATTCTGAGACAGAAGCACAGAATTAAACTGAACATACTGGCACAGCATCAACAAATCTTTCAGAGAAAGCCTGACAGTCCTGCATAATAAATCTGCTCCCCCTTCATTACAAGTCTGTCTGCAAGAAACACTCTCCACTAAAAGCATTGCTATAGCAAAGTTCTATTTATAGAAATCCTCATGGCAATTCCCTACTTCTTCTCCTTCCTACCCCGTGTCAACAATCACAGTCATTATCTCTCTTGGATGGCATTAAAACACAGGTGAAGCTTGTGTTTCCCTACTTCAAGAAATGGTAGGTATTACACAGAAGGACCAACAAAAACATGCTAAACTAGTGATATTCATGCTGAACTTGTGTTGAGTCAGTTCACATGCATGATTTTTTTGGCTTTGCCCTCCTCTCCTCTTGTGATTATATCCCTCCTGGAGCAGAACCAGCCCCATCATGCTCTAGGGAGAACTCCTGCAGGTGCCTGTCATGCCACAAGTGTGTTCAGGTGTGTTTTAAGGCAGAGGCTTTTTGAGGGACTCATTCCACACCCCTGACTGACAATTGCAGTGTGTGCTCCTCTTTCATGCAGGAACAGAACAGCAAAGACAACAGCAGCACAGGATCATCCCCCCACCTCCACTTGAGCTGATGAGAGCCTGCCCATTCTTTGCAGCTGTATTAGTCCAACAAAACATACTAACTATCCCTACAATCCTTTTTTCCTTTAAATCTTTTGATCATTATGGCCATAATATTCTCACTGTTACAACTGATCCTGCAACATTAGAGCTCCTGTCTCACCAAGGGAAAAGTGGTTTGTGTTCTTTATTTGTTCACTCCTTGATCTCTGAAGGAGAGCAGCAGCCAGGAGCGTGGCAGGTGGCAGGGGAGTTGCATGTGATTCCCCCATTTGTTACAAAATGGAGCACTTCTTCATCACTGTTTTTTTAATGAATCATCCAGGACTGAGGCTGGCTGTGTGCACTGAGATTCTCTGTGTTTCCTCTCTTTATTCTCCTATTTTCAAAATCAAAGATTCTTCCTTGCAGTCATATTCTCCATATGTGGTTTGAGTTTCTGGGCCAGGACTGCCTGCATTTGATGATTACAGAGAAAACCAGGGCAGGGACACCATTGTTGTGGTTCTGACCCTTAGGCACGGGTTATTCAATTGCTGGGTGAGAAAAACTGGAAGCAAAATACTCATTATTTTGCTCTGGGGAATTTACACTTCTGAACAAAGATTCTGCTGACACTCACAGGTTGCTAAGCTTTCCATTTACTGGGTGCAGCTCCAGCTTTAGCACTCCAACAAAAGCAGCTGCATCCAAACATCTTTAGAAGCTGTTTCCTCTAATCATTCCATCCTGGATGAGTGCTGTCCCCCCGTCCCCAGTACATCCAGGGACCTTAGAAATCATCACAGACAGCATCACAGGCCCAGGGCAAAACAAACCCAACCTGAGCAGTGAGGGAGCAGGACCTTGGTCAGCCAAAAGGCAACCCAAGAACCAGGAGCCTTTGTGAGAACAGTGAATGAATGAGGGATTTTAAAGGTATGTAAAGCATCAGGACATTGGGATAAACAAGGGAATAGCTATGTATCCTTCCTGATTCAATTTCCACTGTACTACTGCAACTCAATTGGGATTTTCATCATTTTCTGCATTAATTAAAATGCAAACAATACCCCTTACAAATATTTAAAACACATGATGTTTCAACTTTCTCTGATACAGGCAGGTATCTACTTTTCCCTTAAAGCTACACTTTCAGTCTGGTACTTTTGTTAAGTAACTCAAATCCAGGAACACCAAGTTTCACTGTAAACAGCAGAAATGAGGTGGTGGCACCTTCCACATGGGCTCCAGCTGCAGCCTCAGTTTGTTCTTAGGATAGGGATTACAAAGACCTGCCAGGTGAGTTATACATTATTAGAAGGAAACTTGCCAAATGCCAAGTAGATCAGCTTTTAATGTCTTTTTCCATCCATCTTTAGTGCTGCTTTACGTCAGATTTGTAAATTACCAAAAACTTTTGTGTTTTTAAGAGTTTTCAATTATTAAAGCATAACTACAGAAAGCACAGAAACAGGCAGGCGAGATTCACCATAAAACTCCAGCACCTTCTGGAGTGTGAACACTTTGCCTTGGGGAGCACTGCTGTTACTATAATGTGGATTTATTCTCCATTTATAAACAAGACTGAACAATTGCTAATGCAAAATTTCTCCTTGTCATGACAGTTAAGAGAAAACAAACTATCATGAAGGAATGAGATGTCCCTGGATACTGATTATGCACACAATGACATCTATTTGAGTTTTGTTTTGGAGTATGAAT
Organism: Ploceus nigricollis; assembly: GCA_013399945.1. Lineage (NCBI taxonomy): Eukaryota > Metazoa > Chordata > Aves > Passeriformes > Ploceidae > Ploceus > Ploceus nigricollis. Next base: position 149,518 of record VXBC01005037.1, on the reverse strand, counting down.
GCAAAATTGTTAAACAATACTCATGTTTTTCAGTAACCCCCTGGCAAGCGCTTTAGAATTTCTTATCTTTCTTAGAGTAAATGAGACTACTCAAAATTACCTGTTTGGGTTTTTTTTTAACCAAATGACAGCATTTGGTACTACTCCTTACAGACGATAGAATCTGAAAAGTAATTTCTTCTACTTTCATGACTCCTTATGGGAAAATTGGCCTTTTGTGCTTGTACTCAGTAAAGCACTCAGCATCAGTCCAGCTGTAACTGACACAGAAGCCTCCAGCTGGGAAATCCTATAATACAAATTTTCACTTCCAGCTTCAAACACTGCTTTAATAAGCACGGATTTAAAACAGGAACTCAGAAAATGAAGAAACATACTCGAAACAACAACATACAGGATTAATGAACATGAAAATGCTTCCTTGTTGAATTTCTTTTGATGCTCAGCAGTAGCTTATTTGCAATCAGAAAGAAAGGTGCTATAGATGATGTTACACCTTCCTCTGCATTTTATATCTGTATTTTCTATACATGTTACTAAGTAATATTAACCTTCTCCTTTTTTAAAATTTCAAAATACTATTCTTTTCATTTAGTCCTTTAATCCCCAACAAGGTTTTGTATTATTTTAAATGGGGGGGGAAAAAAAAAAAAAAAGCAGAAGTCACATTTGTACTGCCAGCAATCACTGTAACAGGCAATTTAGCCAAAGCTGGAGGGATGCAAGTTAGGAGAGCAGCCAAACCTNGTTAGGAGAGCTGCCAAACCTGGCAGCCCCAGTAGCTGTGGCAGGTTCCTGACCCCCACCCAGCAGGAGGGTCCTGCTCCTCCTGCTGCAGCTCTCTCCACTCCCAGGAAAGGTGAGGTAAGCTGAAACAAACAGAACTCAGGAAGGTTTGAATGAAACCTTCTGGAACGTCAATAAAAAACAGGGTTGTGTTTTAGTCTCTAGAGTGTTTCAAAGCCTGGGGAAGAAAATAAAAATAAACCAGAATCCCAGGCAGTAAAACCTGTTAAGGTAATGAAGGATTAAGCCCGCTAATACAGGCAGGCTGCCCCCAGCTCCTTGGCACAGCCCTACTCCGCTGTGTCAATGCCCATCTCCAAGGGGCAGCAGATGGAAAAGGGGAATGATAAGACCAGCTAATGCTGCCTCCCTCACAAAAATGGCACTATTTTAACATGGAAGGCTGACTTTTTGTGTTTAATCTCCAACCGATTTTATTTCCTGAAGAGTTCCTTTGAGAGAGGTGGTTAATGAGAAAGGCGCTATAGAAATGAAGAATACAGCTGATTGCATACGCAAATCAGCATGTGCATTTTCTTTGGGGAGGGGGATTTGCAGATGAATGGGTTAATGATAAAAGCCATTGCTGGCATTTTTTTTTTTTCCTCCCAAGCTCCGCAGCTGAGCAGGATAGGATGCGAGAGGGGGAAGGATGGTTAGGGACAGAGAGATTAAAAAGTACAAAGCCATTTTGACTGCTTAAAAATATTTCTGGCAAGCCTGGTGACACCGGTTGAGGGAGGACCAGCCTTCAGGGGGGAGCACCTGCTTCAGATGTGACTCCCAGACAAGCTTTTCCCTCAAAGCCTCCACTTTTCATTATTTGGGAATGAGACAAAGAGAAGAGAGGAGCGTGCCAGCGGAGGGCACCGAGCAGTTATTCTCCCAGGGAAGGATGCCTGCCTTGTGAAAGGCTGGAAAGGAATCAAGAAACAGAGAAACAAACAGAGAAATGAAAAAGCAGGAGCCTGAGCCCTCCAGAAGCAGTAAACCTTCCCTCCTTTTCTTTTCTGTGGTATCTTTGGAAGCTGCTGCTAAGGCATACTGAAAAGGGTTTTTGTCAGAAGCCCTCCCCGCAGATGTCTTGTGATCCCTCTGGAGGTATTTCAGCCCCTAATACAGCTGTCACTTTCTCCCCACCACTCTAACAAAAAGCCGGGGGGAAATAGAAGAGTAATAAATTTCTGCCTAACGGACCGAGCTGCCCCTGACAGCAGGGCCCGCGGGACACCTCGCTGCCTGAGGGACGCCCCGATGGCTGAGGGGGGCCCAGCCCTCACACTGCCCTCACGCCGCATTAACGCCCTGCCTGCCGGGAGCGCCATGGAGGAACCCGGGCCTGCCTGATCCCCTGAGCTGCTGCTCTCTCCCACCCTCTGTCTCTCCTCTCTGCCCGGCTCCCTACAAGTGGAAATGAACGATACTTTTCTCTCGATGCAAAAGCCAGGGAGAGAGAGGCGAGGCAGCACCTTAGCCTCACCCCCTCCTCTACCTCTCCTTCCCTTTGTGAGTTCAAGCAGATAATAGTGAAAGCCAAGGCCCATCTGTGGCTTCTGAGCAGACTTTGTCCCAGTTACTTAGGCTCATCTCTAAGCCTGCTTTAGGCTCCCCGCAGTTTAATGCATCTTTAAGAATTGTCACTCTATCGCTCCCCTGCTCTGCCGCCTCCGTGCTCCCTCCCCTGCTCCAGTCCCGCCCGCTCCCAGCCTCCCTTTCCCCAGTTAAAAATTCTTCGCATTTGAATGACTGTATTTTCATCATCACTCAGCTCAGAAACAGGCCCTCCCCCCTCTCCTTCACATCCACCCTCCTGCTGAATAAAACCTCGGCTGGAGGAGCTCTTTTCACGCATTATTTTTTTTAAAAGCTCTCCCTTACATTTCATATTGAGCCCTCAGCGTGTCAGGCTGCCTTGGGACAGCGCGGCAATGCTCACAAAACCAACACCTTAACATTATCAATGCATTTTGAACATCTTCAAAATTCAATTCTTCTACTTTTATTCTCTCACCTCATGCTGCACAGAATGGTAAGGAAGATGAAAAAGTAATTTTCTTGAGGATTATTAACCTTACTTTTTTTTTTGCCCCAATGCTGGCTAGGGAATATTGAAGGTCCAATAATTTTTAAAAGCACCAAATACATGAAATTAGTGAGAGCTGCTGTCTGGGCTCAGCACCTCTGAAGAGCCAGATACAAGTTCATCATGAGGGAAAGTCCTGTATTCCTTTTGTCTGCAACTATTAGCATTTATTTGTAGTAGGCTAGCACCAAGACAGACAAAACCCTGCCACAAATGGAATATATAATGCCCATCCCACTGGTCCCTGATGGGGGCAGGGACAAAGCTGCTTTATGGTTGAGATGAGGCTTGTTCCTTTGTCCTGCCCTGTCTAGAGCAGGGCACGGTGTCCTTGTACAGTGACCTCAGGTTTTACTGGACAAATCCGTGCTTGTTCAAGGACCCAAACCATCAGTGATCCCCACAGTTTCAGCTTCAGTTCCTCAGGGAACTGAAGGCACTGGGCAGCCTGTGGATATCTCTACACCTGAGGCAGGTGTGTTACAGCCTCTGCCCCACTCTGCAGGGCATGGCTGCCTGCATCTACAGCTGAAGAGAGAACTTTCAGTTCTAGGTTCCTAAACAGACAAGGCAGAAAGAGGACAGGAAGAAAAACAGCACGTTAAGGATGCAGAGTCTTCCTGAAAGTCATGGCAGAGCGGGGATAGGGCAGGGAATAAAAGTCCCAGTCCTGTTTTTGAAGATTTTCTTTCCAATCAGGATCACCTCTGTTTCAATGGAGGGAGACTGGGAGGGCTCGAGCACAAAGGCATCAGATCCTTCAAGGGCAAAAGCTCCATCCTATGTGAAAAAGCCTTATTTCTTCACATTAGAAAGATGTGAAGAAAAAGACCTTTCTCCAAGGCCTAAAAATAATTTGAGTTGTTACATGAATGGCAAATCCACTTAATTCTGAAAGCTGGAGAGCGCCAACATCTGATCATCTGACTTATCTTCCCTCTCTCACATGGAGTCAGACCTCTGATTTCATGACCTCTTAAGTGACAGTGGCCTTGAGCATGGAATCTATGGTAGTAGATTTCCTAACTAAACATCACATTCCAAAACTGGAGAATACAGCAGAGCAGAAAAGATGCTCACAACCCCACCTTAGGATTTACTTTAGCTAACAAGTCACTCCTAACAAGTAGGAAAAGAAACCAAGTCATTTGTCTCCTTCCCTCCTGCTGCCCAGCTGCCTGCCTGACACTGACACAAAGCACCAGCAACTCTGACAAGTCCTAAGCAAATCCCAGATTGGATTTCTCTACTTCCTCAGCACTACGATTTTCACAAAGTTCCCATGACACTGGCAAGACACATTTGCAAAAACCCCAGCACAGCATATTCCTTGACACAAATGAAAAATGTAATATGCAGATCAGAGAGAATGACTCTGCACTGGCACAGAGCAGCCTGCTCTCGTTTGACTGACAGTGCTGTTTGATGCACAGGAGAAACTCTGCTGAAAATGCTCTGGATTTGCTCAATAGACCTGATGCTTAAATCCTAAGACCTCTCTGTATTCAGAACAGATATGAGTAAAAGGATGTTATTCTGAAAATACAGCCATTTGTAACATTTCTTGCACACAGAACAAGACTGACAAATTATGGCAAGATCCGACACTACTTGGAGAGAATTGGGAACATTTATTTTGTGCTGTTATGGAGGTGGAAGAGGGAACCTGTGTGAGAATCTGTATATTCCCTGTCAGAACATGCAATAACAACAATCTATTTTCTGTCTCACACTTTGGAGCTGACTGAAAAGCAAGTAACTTCCAATAACAAACTACATGCAGTGTTACAGCTGCTTTGAAAACACATAAAATCAGGCTGCTCTTCATAGTCCACACATTTGGTATTGCAAATATATGACATACACTTGAGCTGTAAGAGGGGAGGCTGTCTGAGGCTGCAGTTTCTGGTATAGGGCAGTGTGGCAGATTCTCTGAGCAGCATTTAGGGGCTCAGATGCCCCACACAAACCTTTTCCATGATGAGCCCAGTCATAAAGCACCAAATCATCACTGTGGTGTAAATAAGCTTCTTTCATAAAAATTTAAGGGGTGATGTTGATTCACATCAGTGATGATCTGGCTTTATTCTGTTTGCAATCTAAGGAGGATTACCTACCTATACAATATAAATACAAGACTGCAGACCTTAAATGAGGCTAAAAGCTACACAAAGTAAGGCTCTCAAGAGCCTAAGTCACAAAGTTCACTTCAGACACTTGTGAAAATTTCATCTACTGATATCTATGTGCTCACAGTGCCCATAAGAACATGCACTGTGGAGTGAAGCAGGTGGGAAGTGCACTAAGAGGCAGGAATTAATAGGTTTAGCAAGGATTAATAGACAGACTGACATTGAGAGGCTAGGGTTTGTGAACAGCACTGTGTCACCCTACACTCAATGTCACAAGGACCTCCAGAAACGTGGATGAATAAGCAATTCAGTCTAAAATCAGGCCATGCACGTGTGGCAGGCATCTGCTGGCAGAGGCCTGTGTGAGGGTGGGAAAAGGTGGGGCTCTGCAGGACAGGGCTGTGCCAGCTGAAGCCCCTCTGTGCAGACATGTTTGTACTGGCAGCACATGCTTTTGGCTGGAAAGCTCATTTCATGTGTGTGCTCCACTCCAGGGAGAAATGTTACTAAAACAGCCCAACGAACAGCTCTGCCAGTGCAGCTGATTCCACAGCAAGAGCACTTCATCTGTATGGTGCCTTTTCCCCTGAAAAAGCACTTCCAGTGTAGTTCTCCTAGCAATTCTTAGGTTAACCTCAGCAGTGACTCCAGCTTTCACCCAGCACTCTGAACTTGAATTTGTAAAGGTAGAAAAAGCTCCTTTAAAACAAACCACCTCAACCAATTCTGCCTTCAGGTCGAGCTCTGTATCTTCCAGGTGTGACGCTGATGTTCAGCAGCTGTGTGATGCAATTAGCACTCAGTGTTCAGACACACAAAGTAACAAACTAAAATTAAACCCGTGAGTATCTGTACCACCTAAGTACCAAAGGCAAATAAATGAGGCAAAGGATGGACTGCTGTCAAGACATCAAACCTCCTTTCCAGATGAGAGTATCTGGACTCCACCACTGTGCTGCCTTGGCCAGTGCTAATTATAATCATACTTCTAGTTCCCCACCCTAAAATGAGGCAGTTTAGGTGACAGAATGTATTATAGCTGACACTGAAATGCAATATAATAACCCCCCAATTTCCTCATAGATAAAATTACAGGAACTCTAAATAATGTGTATCAGCTCCTAACCCTTTGAAATGGGAGGAAGTCTTCAGTCCAGCCTCAGGATGGAGACAGAAGGAACAACTTCTGAAGACAGACTCTCTGTGGACTGCTCTGAACACTGTCCCTGTCTCATTACCTCTCTCAGATTGAGGGGAAAAATTCAATTGGCCATCAATTAGGAAGAGTTCCCACTGAACCTGCAGAAACTCAAATTCACTGTTAGCTCATTAAATGTGCTAGCATTTGTAAAGGTTCAAATGGGCTTTTCAGGCTTCAGCCCAGCAAGAGAGCTATTCCTGTTGCTTGTTAGATAATTGTCAATTAATGAATTTAAATGCTATGTGGCAGTTTAAATGAGAAACTAACAGCTCTTCACAATCCAATAAAATCAGAAGAAATTAAGTTAAATCAAAATGTTTTACACAGCATCCCAAATAAGTGACACTTAGGAAAGCACATGTGTATAAAAATGTATGATTTCAGAGTCTTTGAGTGGTCCCACTTCATGGCTGTAACCACTAGGAGAGGAAGGAGATGGCATGCTACATTTCCAAGAGGCAATACATCAAGCAAGACTTTTTAAACCTCTGGTACCTTCTTTATCTTGTTCTTACAGACTGTTTTAAGGACTTAAGAGTTACAGCCAAATCATTTACAACCCAAATCGCATGCAAGTTTCCCTGTATTGTTTTTTCTTCTCATTCTCACCAAACATAAGTAACAAGAGGCATTTATTCAGAACTAGTCAGCACAGGGCTGTACCCAGCACACATCACTCTTTGCCCCGTGATCACTTTCCCTACCTGTAGACACCTAAGTGCCAAAGCAGGAGTAAGATGCACAGCACAGGTGGAAGCAGACTGGAGTGTTTATTTAGAAATCAGCATCTTGGTGAAGAGAAGACAGGTAAACATTTTGCCTGGGCACTGGCACAATACACACACCTTCCCTGAGTACAGCAAGGACTCCACGTTCTGCAGGAGAAGGTGCTCCAGTTCCACTGTGCATCATTTCCATCCCTTCTTCCCTCACAGCTACCTGGAGGATGCTGCAAGGGGGTCAAGAGCAGGCTGTCTGCCCACCAACAGACCCCCTCCCATGCCAAGAGGGGTGAATTCTCTACATCCCACATACTCTTCATGCTGAATTTACTACCTGACAATCAAAAAGGAAAAGCCTAAACAGTGGGCAAAGCATAGTAAAAGACAGAGATGGGGCAGAGGAGGGAGGAGAGAGAATGCACACAGGCTTCCACTGCTTCAAAAAAGTTAGATCTGTTAGATTTTAGACTTTTGACTACTTTTAGGAAATCACTAGCATCAGCAGAGCAGCACTTTTGGCTTAGAGAAACAGAAAAACAAAAGGGTAGCTACAGCACTCTGTGATAACTTAAAAGAACCCACATGAAAAAGGTTAGATAGATTAGCTCATAAAGATACAAGAAATTTGTGTAGAAAATGAATCTAGTTTATGAAAAACTAGATCAGTTCCTATCTCTGAATCAGACTTTATTCTGAAGGTGAACTGAGTAATCAAATCAGACTGCAAGGTTATCAGAAGTTCAGTAGTTTCATTCACATATTGCATTGCCTGTGCTACTACAGAATATTACCTATTACCACTTGTAATTTTGAAGAGAAAATATCCTGTAAAGAGAAAAGCTGTCTCAGAAACCAACTCCAAAAGTGTCACTGGCCAAGGAAAACTAGAACCACTGAATTTCTGCCTAAGCAGATATGGATAAAAATTCAGCAATCCTGTCCTCAATATTTTTAACTGCTAGAGAGGAGATCAAAGCACATCTGCCTCCACCATTTCTGTAATCAAGCTTCAAGACCACCAGTCAGTGTTTCTGTTTGGAACAGCCACGAGATGCCACATCAGCAGTATCGTGGAGAGATGTGTTGGCAGAGAGGACAGGCACTATTCCAAACCCTCACACAGCTTTTCCTGGTTTCATCACCCCAGGGAGATGCCTCTACATAACAAGAGCAGGTCTGTGGTTGCCAGTTTTCAACTACTACTGTCCTCCAGGACCCAGGCATGTCTGTCACCTCAAGCAAATAAGTGCATGTTCCAGCAGTCTTCTCTGCTTCAAAACCTGTAAAAAAGCCAGTGCTCTGCCTGCTGGACTCGAAATGAAGATGTACGAGTCAAGTCCCCACAGTCAGGAGCTCCAGCAACAGGCTCCAGCAATGGTTTATTGCCTCCCTGGAAACTGGAATCAGAAGATCAGATTTTCCCAAATGCTTTACTGACCTGCTATGTGACCCTCACTCTCCAGCTCTGTATTTCTCATTCTGCCTCTGGTCTATTTTTTTTTGTTTGACTGGAGGCTGGTTCTGCAGAGACATCTCCTGGTGCACCCAACCACCAGGACCACCTCTCACCTCGTCTGTGGTTGCTCCTGCCAGTCTCAGTGTAACAGCAGGAACACCACACAGAAGGTGCAGCATTATGAAGCAATTTCAGTCAGCTGTGTTAGACAGGAATGTAGGCACCAGCTGACAAATGGAAAGTTATTAAAAAACTTCACAAGGTAGCAGGACAAAGGACTCTGAAATATCTTCTTTTGCATAAGTTGCAGCTTAGCAGTGGGGAAAGGAGTGAATTAATTACTGGAGTTCATTTGATTTCTAGTGTTTAACATGCAGCAGCTCTTCAGTCTGGACTTCTTGCCTACAATACCTAAGCTTGCCAAGCAGTCCCTCACCCCTGTGTTGGATAAGCCTGATACAGTTTGGTTTCCAAGATCAGCAGGTGCACTGAGTCCGCAATAATCAGAACAGTTTTGGGGTGTGCCCCCCAAACCACCTGAAGCTACCACTCCATAACGGGGCCCTTCACACTGCACCTTTTGCTTCCTTACAGACAGCTCTTCCCATATGCTATTACCAATACTATTAGCACTGAAAGCTTACTCTGCTGTGCAGTTCACAAGCAGATCAATACACCATTTTCCCTCCCACCAGGGCACCATGCTGCTTATGCTCTGCCTTTAATGCACTGTTTGACTTCAGCAGCATGTCAGAGGCAGGCAAAACTGTGAAAAAAGCTCAAGAATCCACTTGATGGAAACAACTGGTTCACTGGAGTGAGTTCCTAATTTCCTCTCAAGGAACCCCTGAGCTGTGTCCCTGGCAGGCTGGGGTGGGGCTGGCAGTAGCTGTACCTGTGCTGCCGTGATGGCAGAGAGCACAGAGTCTGCTGAGGTGACTCAGCACACTCACTGCCATCAACTCCACTGGGTTAATCCTGCCATCTGTTCTTAAAAACAGGTGAATGTGCTTATTGTGGAAAGTTCTTGATTTTAATGCTGGCTGCTGTGACCTGGGATGAGCTGTGTGATTGATGCAGCTGGCAAGGCTGTGAAGCTGGCACAAAGCCCCTCTCAGAAATGGCTGTCAGGCCAATATGATTAAAAAATAAATAAACCAAGGAACCAGAAGCAATTCCACATACCCTTCCCCAGTCAAGTATACATTATTAAAGACAAGGTTGCCAACTCTCTTAGGATGGCCACAGCGGAAATGCTGTGGTATTTTCAAACCCCAGTTTGTTAATCCTTTTAGTCCAGAAATAAATATGGAATCCACAGGACCAAGCCCCAGAAGACCATTCGTGCACAGATACATCCCAAAGCCACAGTGACTTGCAAGCAGAGGCTCATAATCCAATGTAGCTCAAAGCTAAGGCTAAGGGTATGACTAAGAAACCCCGAAGTGAAGTGCTTGCTCTCATGTTCACTTTTTTTCCCTCCCTTAGTGGATTTTCATCCCATTAATTGAAACCTGTGACTACGAACTTGTATTTCCTTACTATACATGAAACTGACTATTAGTTTGTGTCCCCTCCTAATGGCAATAAAGGTTGTGGAATGCTGCTGCCCCATGACTAATATTAGAAATGCCAAGTCAGACAACATAAACTGAAATTAAACTGTGATTTCATACTCAGCTTTAACAGCTACAGATAATTCTCCATGCAGGATGTCTTACACTATTTGCTGCTAGTTTGATTTTGTATCACACTTTCTCCTTGATATTGTTGGACATACAAGATATAAAGCCTTCAATGGGAATTCCTCCTGCTGTCAGCAGCAATGTCAAAATTTTCCTGAAAGTTACTTGAGTTTATTTCAATTCTGTTGCAAATACTTCATGAAAGTAATTTTATTTAGCCTTTACAACAAAAACCCACCTAAATATTCCATGAGCTGCCTTTGTTATTGCCCTCCAGCAGGTAATTGCTGAGAGAAACAGATGCAGCTTGTGCTTGGTTAGAACATTTCTGTAAGAAGCTTAAGTCAGGAGTCCCTTAAAGAACTGAACTGGCCCTACACAAGAAAGTATTTGACCTTATCAAGGATTCACTGAAAGATTACAAGAAAACAACAGGTCTGATAGGTTCAGGCAAAGGCTTCTGTGCCCACGATCAAACCAGAGAAACTCTTAGGCAAAAAACTCCCTGTCAAGTAAAAACTTTAAAAAAAATTAACTCACACCCCCATATTTTTTTACCAGTTAAGCTACTTCTCAGTAAACAAATAAAACTGAAAATCAGAAGGTCTAACAATTAATTTTCATGTCGGTCAATAGCACCTGTAAATCATTATGTGAACCCAAGATATTTCTGCACTACCCAGACATGCTGTATCTTTACTTTTTTCATCTTGAAAAATGTATAATCATCAGTCTTTACAGAACAACCATACAGCAAAATTCAACAAGGTAACTCAGTGGGTGGCTTTAAATTTTTTTTAAGTAATTTTCATTCTTCATCAATGGATTCAAACACTGTAAAAGCAATTCAGCTAAGTAATAGAGACTCAGCTGCACTGACAGTCACATTGCCTTCTAAGAATCATAGTGAGATTGGTTTCACCATCCTTAAACACATAAAATGTTTGCTAGTTTATATTTGCTAATTCAGTTCCTTTCCTCATCAAATTACTTGCATTAGGTTAGAAACATGAAATAACTCCCCAAGGCAGATAAATACTCATAAGATGCTGTATGGGAGAAGCAGGAAAATAAGATAAAATGTATCTGGGACTGGAGCAAGACAAACCAGTCACATTCCTGTCACCTCTGGCTATAAGAGCCTGGGAAAATTGCAGCACTGTAGCTGGGGACAATTTTCCTGATAATGATGGCTGTAACAAGAAAAGAAAGAGAGGTTTTACAGGGAACTGGGAAATAAAATGAGGTGTAGGTGTAGATTGGTAAAATCAGCTCTGTGCACTAATTTTGAGAGTGGGTCAGTACTTGGCATGGCCATTGTTAAACCTTTTGACAGCCTTCCACCCCTCTAACACCCCGGGGCCAGAGGGGTCTTTCATCTCCTGACTTGTTTGGCATCTCCCCAGAGACACTCTCTCCAGGGGAAGAATACAAGGGCTGGAGATGCACTATCAGAATTATTTAAGCCTTTGAGAATTTAAAGTAATGGGTGTTATTTTCTGTAAGTTAGTACAGTTTATCTCAGCTGCTGTCAGGGGAGTTATTCTGGTGAAAAAGGGCGAGATGCTGAGTTCTCTGTTTTGTTCTGAGGGCTTACATTGCTCACTTGTTCTCTCTGGACATTTGAATTCCCAACACATCTACTAAGAAACTCTAGATTTTGAGTTGTTATTTTCTTCTTTTTCTTTGATCTTTGGAAAGATGGATTACTTTTTTGCTTGTCTGACTGGACCATCTGCTGATATTGCAGGAGGACATGTGTTGGTATTAATAAACTCTATATATTCATGTAATAATTTTGCTTGGGAACCCAGCTGAATTTGTTTAGTCTGTTCTCAGTGTGATGCTGTCAGCCACTGATATTCGGAGGGGAAAGCCATAAATACTTTTCTGAGCCTGGCTAATGAATTTTTTTAAAAAATCTTAATCAGAATAATTGCCATGGTTTTGCTTGGGAAATAATGACTTGCAAAAATGCACTCAAGAGGGATGTAGGAGATTTAAACAATGCCAGATGTGAATGCCTTCTTTTAGCCAATGAACTGCCAGGCACTTCCCAACCTCAGTAAGTATCTTCAGGACAACAAAGCCCACAGGATGAAGGAAAAATTACATTTTGCATTTGTGAGAGACACACATATACAAACCAATGTCTGTGCCCCATTCATTGATGCAAATCTGAAGAGTTCTTGCTTTCTTCTCTTAAAATCTTCTATCCCTCTAGACCCAAGGCCAGCTCAAGTCTCTCCAAAAAATAATTAAAACCATAAATCATTTTGGAGTCAAAACAAAAATGGCAGGGAAAAAAGAGGTGAAACTGTATCTCCACCTAGTTTTAATTTAGAAGAACCGAGAAACAACGGGATAAGATACAGCAAAACTTCTCATCATCCAGACTGATGACCGGATGAGACTCATTTTGGCTTTTGGGTTGTCCACCTGTATAAGCAAATACCTATAAATAAATCAACAGTGACATCTGTATCCTTCCCAATGGGACAGCCATTTGACATCAGCTTGATTCCTAGGGTACCAAAATGTGCTATGACTGAAATGTGCAAGTTGAACCTGACCAGTGCACAGACATTGGTCATTTGCCCAGGAAAGATCTATTTGCCACTCATTTTCCTCCCAGCATCACCAAAAAAGTAAAGATACAGCATGTCTGGGTAGTGCAGAAATATCTTGGGTTCACATAATGATTTACAGGTGCCACTGACCAACGCGAAAATTAATGGTGATGCTGGGAGAATAAAAGGACCAAAGGGACCAAAGCAAATTGAGAACAAGGCATGTTGCTCTATAGACTTCATAGAAAAGGCCACTCGCAGGCACACACCAAGCCACAGGGGGATCCAGGGAAGCAAAAAAGCCTGCTCTGACTTTCAGGCATCTTCTTAACGTGGAAGAGGTTTTACAGCCACTTCTGTGAGCCAGAGAGAAGTTTGATAAGAGGATCCATGTTCACCCCTGAAAGAATTCTCTACCAAGGTCGTTGACATAGAAACCAAGAAAGAAAGAAGGATAAATAAGAGAAACCTGCAACTGTCTATTCCAATGAGCACTTTGTTTGTCTCTCGTGACCAATGAGTAAAGTGTGAACTTATGAGCTCTGTAAGAATGTATAAAAAGCATGCCTGCTATATAAAACCAGTTTGAAGCCTTCCGAAAATGGAGTGTGTTGCTCTGTATTGTCTCTGTCTCAACTATTGATTCTCAGCTACAACATCTTAACATCCCATTCCTTTGTCCCTTTACCCTGTATCATCATCAGCTTTAAAAGCCCCCATGCTTCTACCTCCTAAGAGTTCTTTTATTTCTGCTGTGTGCAGTCAAGTTAAATGCCAAAATAAAAGCAGGGAACAGTAACTGCAGAGGTGATACAACAGCATGAAGCCAGTTTAGTCATTCTTATCTCCTTGTGATCAAAATCATAGCTCTGTATCTGTTTGCAACAATGCCATAAGAAATGAAAAAAACCAGGAGTAACTCTACCAATAAATTTTCAGACAATTTCATGTTAAGGATAAGGCAATTCAATTTACAGAAGTAAATCTTTTTGGTTATGTTGGTATTTTGAGTGCAAAGCTATAAACCAAAACATATTAAGAAAGAGTTACTGTTGTATAATTAATGTTCCAAAGAAGAAAAATATTGATGCTAAGGGATGACGTTAACTGCATTCCCACTTGAGTATGTTATGGTACAATATTTAATTACATGCTTGCATTTCTCAAACATCTATTACAACCTATCTTCTACTAGACATGATGCATGTGTATTATTGGGCTGAATAACACAATAATATATCAAAAGGAATTGCAAGAATTGTTTTCCAGTTATCACAACAGAATGTCATTCCCTTCCACCTCAGACTTGCACCCAAACTGATGAACCATGGCAGCCCTCCCTCCCACACAGGCCACCTTTGAGCAGGAATGCCTTAACCTGAGGGATACTTTCAGAATACTACAAGCAAAAAAAAAAAGGGGAAAATAATGCAACTACAAAACAACTTTCAACTTGCTGCTGATACAGCTGTATCACAGCTGCAGTGAAGGCAGGGATTCGTTCACATGCCACTCGGAAGTACACACAAGAAAATCCAGCATTCTCTGTACTGGATATATGCTTTCTCTTCACTCCTCACATCATTCCAGAAACTGAAGCCAACTCCACTTAATTCACTTGAGGATACATGCAACCTTCAGCTGAGCTTGCAGACATATCCAGGTTTAGAAAACTACAAATTCTGGCTGATTTTTCCTATGAAAGGCTGTGAAGTAGCTCTGCAGGACTATTTAACGTTTATGTGAGCCCTCACACTCAATCACACGAGTGTATCAAAGTTTAGTGTCTACACCAGCAAGGCTAATATTTCACTTCAAAGAGGTGTTGGTAACCCCAGCTGGTGACACTGCACTGCTCTGTCACTGTGGGCACTGCAGGGTGAGTCTCAGCAAGGTGACCCAGGCTGGGAAAGCTGGGATGCTCATGCAAAAAACAATTTGAAACTTAAATTTATGAGGTAGAAAATACCTTTGACACATTTTCGTTCTTTTATTCTAAATTTCACTCAAATCTGCAGGATTCACATATGCTGTCTTCATCCTGCTAAAATCTGACTTGATTTTGTCCACCATGGGATTTCTGCTTATCTAAGGATCTCCAGCTCCTTACTCACTGCTAAGCTGGGAAAAGTTTGCTTTGGTTTGTCATGTCTCAATATAAGGGCACAGTTTGCCAAAAATGGTAGACAAAATGTCTGGAAATCTTCCACATGTACAGCTGGCAAATTGACAGTTCATGTCTCATTCAACCCCCAGTAATGAATTCTTACTCTGACATCAACCAAAAGTGCTGTTCCTTTCAAATATGCTACCTTCCCAAATTCCTGTGCATACAAATGCACACACATTTCTGTAAAAAGAATAACAGTATGGTTAATAATTCTGCTACTTTCTCTTTCCTGCACTTAAATTTAAGTGTTATCTTTACCATTTCTCTGAAGAAGCCTTTACTGAACACAGTCTTTTCAAGGATACACATCCCAACTACAGTATTCAAAGCCTGGTCTTTTATTTGCAAGAAGAATTTGGGAAAAAACCAAAACCCACAACAAAAACCTACCATATTGCCATTGTGACTTGGTACACAGCAGGCAAAGCTGCATGTGAGAGGGGTCTCCTTTTGAGTGCAAATCCAGTGGTTTCATTTCCCAGTTTTTCTGTAATACCACAAACACATCCATAGCCACTCCTCCAACACGTGTATGTTACCTATCTCCAGCTACATTCCAAAATACCACTTTTTGCAACCAAACTGAACATTCTCAGTAAAGAAAAGACATTATTTTTGAAATAAATAATTTCAAAGTGATGACCAATAATAGTTTTTCTGCAAGGAAAGTAAAGGCCAGCTATTTGTGCTCGAGAAAATCCCTGGCACTGGAGGATTAAACTCAAGGGCTCACAATATCCCTTATGTACTGGAAAGGACAGCAGGTAGATGCTCCTAAGAGATTTAATTCTAATGCTGCATAAGCCACTCAGTCACAAAGACTTTGGCATAGATACAGATTCCAACTGTTCTATGTAACTAAACAAACTCAGAAAAACCATTTATTGCTGGCAAGCCTGGAAAAGAGCATGTGAAAACCACAGAGAAGGAAAGGAAGGATATCTCACACAGCCCTGAGTGGTGCCTTTGGGAGGAGAAGGAGACAAATTTCCCTCTTCCCAGAAGAGGAACCACCACTGCTTTGAATTTTCCAGCACCAACTACAATTTCCCTGGATAACCATCACTTACACTGAAATAGTTTTAAGAGAGCTACATCAAAGGAACCTGTATACCAGTGCACAATATTTATTTGCCCTCTGGGAGAAAGCCAGCATTGGTGGGTGAGCACAGGGAGTACAGGGCTGGGAACTTTAAGGAATGTGGGACTTGGGGAAGAAAGTAATAAATACACTGCTGTGAGCAGTGTTCAAATACTTAGGTCAGAAACATATTCTGTCCCATATTTCTCTGGTAAGTTTAATTTTCACCCTCCGTGTCCTACTTCTGTGATGCTCAGGAAATCACTAAACTGAAAATAATTGGAAGCTGGAGAACTATTAAGGGGAAGTATCACATATGCTTGCCCTGTTTTAGTCTTCCTGGGGCTATCAGACTAGATGGATTTTTCTCCTGCTCCAGTACAGCTGTTCTTATTCTTTTTTCTTTCAGAAAGGGTAACATCCCATATGAACACAATTTAAGGTCAATATATGCTTGTGGAAGTGTTTTAAGATTACATATGCATGTGTGCACATGAGCTTCCAGAGCTGGATTGCTTCAAACTCTGCTTACACAGATACAGCTCAGACCTACAGCTCCATATTGTGCTACATGCAATATTGATGGTATTTTGTTACATTTCAAATTTTAAAGCTGTAACACACAGCTTTTAAAGCGTGCAGTTTACATGAGTGCTTTTACAGTTGCAATTACCCTTTGCTTTGGAGTTCACCTACGCAGCCAAACAGCTTCTCAAAAAATGGCAATTTCTGCTGTTTTGGTTATTGCAGCATCATTTCACTGTACTGCATTAACCAAACACATTTAAAACAAGATTTAACCCAATTTAAAAAAACAATATGACTGGTGAATGAGTAGCAGCACAAAGACAGCTACTCTGCCTCAGCAGCATCAGCAGAGTCACAGATATTACAGGGAGGAAAGAGGCAGGAAACAGGACTGAATTTTCAGCAGTTGCCTACAAATTGCTATGAAAATAGATTATAGCACTGGCAAGAGCAATGTGTGGGAGATACCTGCAACACCCTCCAGATAATGCAGTGATCAGCAGGGAGCTCCAGTGCAAGTTCCAAAGCTCCATGAGGATCTCAGGGCACACAGATGGTGGGAGAAGTTTGGGCTGTCCTGTGCCACTGACCTCGGGGGCAACAGTCCAGGCTTCAGGCACCCCTCTAAAAGCTCCTTTTCCACATCTCACAAACCCTTTTGACTCTCCACACATCTTCAAAGATGGGAGGAAGTTTTCCAAGACTCCAGAAATTAAATATTTCTTATTCCCTGTTACATAGTTGATAATTAGAGGAGGGCTGGGGGAAAGGGTTTGGGACAGGTTTTGTGTTTCAACAGACTTAACATATTACAGCAAACTGCTCAGCAAACACTTTGTGGAGTGGGCAGAGAGTTTTTGAGCTCAAAGTTATACTGATTAAACGTATTGGTAGGTTTTCTTCCATTTAAAATCCCACTTCCGTTTTGAATTACACTTAGAAATTATTTTGTGACTTCCTGGGGAGATCTGCCTCGCTGAGGGAAAGCAAAGAGTTTCCTCATAGAGAGTTCTGAATTCCAGTGCTCTTCATTGCAACACTGGCACAAAGTGGGAGGTTAACAATTTCATTGGCAAGAGACTTGTGTTGCCTCACTTCATACTGTTTCTGGGTTAAATGGGAAACTTGGGTTTGGATTTTCTTTTTGTGAAATGGCTCATTTTTTGGGATGTGTATTTATAGAGCATTGGGGGTCACAGCATGACTATTTCTCCTCTGTGCAACACACCACACAAAAGTCACTTGTAATAGAGCATACAATGGGGGAGAAAGGCAAAGAAGAAAGAAATATTCATCTTTTTTATGAAAAAAGATTTTACACTTACCTGTATTTTTCAGTTCAGATAAATGAAGAGAAGAAGAACAGAAGATCCAACAACAGGGAAAATATGGAAGAGAGAAAAAAAAAGATACACTGTTAATTCAGAAAATGAGGTTTGTATAACACAGACAGCTGTAAGAGCAGAGGCCTGAGGATCTTGCCCACTGTCTCTCCACAAACCAGATCACATACACTGGATCTCAGAAGGTGTAAATTCATGGCAGAATCCCCCTTCAGGCTTGGAACAGCGAGTTTATTTTATGGCTGAGGACACAATTTGTTGAAACGAGCTTAAATTGTGGAGTGTGGCAGTTTCTTTCTCACAGCACAATGAAAGCCTGGTCTAAGTATTTGCTTTCCTGAATACACTTCACATCAGCAGTATCCTGAAGATGATGAGATTTTTGGCATGTCTTTTTGTGTGTTCTAGTCATTTTAAGAAAAGAATTTTAAAAAAGGGCAGAACAAAACACTTTGGCACGAAAAAGCACTGGTTTTCATCCCTGAAGAGGGCCCTTACTTCTCTGTTTAAAGGTCTCTATGCTCAGAGAGAATTAACACTTATTTACCACCAGATTTCTTTCAAGGATTCTCAAGTTCAGTGCATTTCTTCTCTTTCTACATGATGAATTTGAAAAACACTGAACAAAACCAGGCAGACAGGACTGTCTTATCCAGAAAACCCTCCTTTCCCTCCCTCCATGCCTCCCTCTCCCCAGAAGCGAGGCAAAGGCTGAGAAGAAAGGCTGCACCTTAACGAACCTCTGTGTGCAGGAGGGAGGCTGAGCTCCAGCTCCTGCCCTACACACAAAGAGAAGCCATCAGGAGCCCGAGGCTTACAGGGAAAGGCACTGACAGGTTCCTTTTAATTAGCCTGAAAACTAACTTGGTGAGAATGCCTTGTCTGTATCAATAGCTCTAATTGACTGCTCTGAAGACAGACAGAGCAAATAAAGCAGGGGGTAATTATTGTCTGTGACAATTTGATTGACAAGCTTGTCCCCTGGAGGAGAATCCAGAGAGCCCATTGTCTAGCAGAGCCCCCAAAATGAAGCATTTGCTTTCAGAGGGCTCCATTAAAAAGGCCAGGGGAGGCCTGGGAGATTTGGCATTCTGTTAATGGGCTAACAGCAGTGCCTGCCAAGGGCTCAGGTGTGCTCACTGGGGAGGGCAAGGAGGAGCACAGGTGTGGCTCAGCCCTGGGCAAGAGGAGGAAAAGCAGAACAGATGAGGAAGCTGCTGCCTCACTCTCCCTGCAATACACTCATCGTGAAAACCACGTTCACTCTCCTGTGCAAATTTTAAAAGTTTAATAAAGGACAATGGGAGACAAGAGAGCAAAGATTATTAGAGCAAGAACACATCTGCTATTTTGGAAACACCCTTTATATTCCATTTCTATCACATCAGCCTGTTACACATTCATAAATAATTATGCATAGTAAACTTTTTCCCCAAACTAGTTTACATATTCCAAGAATAGTTTAGCAAGGCTCCTCCTCAATTCCACCTTTTTAGAGCATGCAGATTCCTTGGTTGTGGTTTTAATCCTTTTTTATCACCTCCAATTTGTTCACCCAGCTTCAAAATTCTTTCACTTCTAAAGAAACATCACTAAGAAAAAGTTTCTCTACCAACTGCTGGCCACACTTGTTTTCTCCCTATGAAGACTGTCTGAATGTGTGTGTTTAGGGAACAACAGTGAAAATGAAAAATCAGTATTACTAGGGGAATGAATTTAATTTTGAATTATTTAACTGTTTAAACAATTACTTGGATTCTTAGGGAAACATGTGATATCCTCCTCATTTTCTTTTTTAATGTCAAGACAATTCCATTAGAAATCCAAACCACTTTGCTAAGAATATTCTTGTCCTCCACATCAGTAAAAAAAAAAAATTATTTGGGCATTTTTATTCACCCTTCAAACCACCAGGCTGTTCTTCCAGGCAGGGTCACAGAGCACAGGAAAGTCCCAACCTGTGCCAGGAACAGTGCTGGGGCCCTCAGGCACATGGGATGGGGCCAAACCTCACTCAAGAACAAAAGATATTCATCAGTTCCAGCCTGTCACTGTGTGTGACAGCAGCAGCCAGGCTCCCAACAGGGCTTGCTGCAGGCAGGTAGGAGAGACACTCACAGAGGCACAGGCAGTGCCTTTGAGAGCTTCCAATTTAAATGTCTGAGACAAAGGATGAATGGGAAACACGACAGGGGCTGCCCAAAGGCTCAAAAGCAGGCCAGGGGCAAAACTTATGAGACCCCCAAGATGTCCTGACCTCAGGCTCAGTGTCTAACCCATCGAGTGTCACATGCCAGGTGACTTCCATTCTGTGAAGGGCAAATAAAACGTGAGGCAGGGCCAGTGCACAGCTCAGGCTCTGCAAGGGTTCAGCTGTGGGAGCTGTATCCTCTGGCACACACAAACAAGGCTTTTTTAATGCCAGACAGTCTGCCTCCTGACTGTCTTTACAAAGAGTGCCACAGGTCAGCAGGCCCCAGACTGTGTTCCAGCCTCCCAGGTGGTGGTCCCAGAAGAGTTAAGAATTACTGAGTCATGAACACAGGTCAGTTTATAAAGTTCAATCTACTGTTCTGCCTGGAAGGTCAAAGACGTTACTTCAAAAACTGAAACTGTGCTTAGAGGTCATTGCCCAAGCACAAATTGCAACAGCACAACCACATAAACCACAAAATCTCAAGAGACATTGCTGGAGAAGTCAAAGGGTAAGAGAACATTGCAGCCTGAACCTTGAGAAATACAGAAACCCTGAGGCATCCTAGGTCTTGGCCGTGGAGAGTATCCCTCATCTGCAGAGCGTAGCCTGAACTCAAAGAACACTTAAACTTTGAGCTACACAAAATATTTTAAGTCAAAGAATCATCAAATGGTTTGGGTTGGAAGAGACTTGAAGATGATATTATTCCACCCCCAGCCATGGGCAGGGACACCTTCCACTATCCCAGGGTGCTCCAAGCCCCATCCACCCTGGCCTTGGACACTTCCAAGGATCCAGGGGCAGCCACAGCTTCTCTGGGCAGCTGTGCCAGGGCCTCCCTACCCTCAAAGGGTAGAATTTCTTCCTAATACCCAATCTAACCCTGCCCTCTTTAATTTTAAAGCCATTCCTCCTTGTCCTGTCACTCCAGACCCCTGCCCAAAGTCCCTCTCCAGCTCTTTTGGAGCTTCTTTATGGACTGGAAGGGGCTCTGAGGTCTCCCTGGAGCTTTCTCTTCTCCAGGCTGAAAAACCCCCAGCTCATCAGAGAGGTCAATGACCAAATTAATGTAGAAGTTTCATTTTTGCTTATACCAAACCAATTTCATTTTCTGGGTCTTAGACCTTTCCCCCATATACATAGAAAAAACAAAGAAAAACCCTTTAATTTTTTGGACTGTAACTTTTTGCAACATGCAACCCATTTGTAAGTAATATTGATTCCCCCACCCTTAATCATATTTCTTGGCCATTTACTGGTCACTGACTATTTTGCTGCCATCTGTGTATGAACAGAATGTAGAAGCTCACTCTACAGCAGATATCAAAGTGAAAATTCACACCTCAAAACAAATCACAGCTGGAATTCTACAGGAAAAAGGTGTAAGAAGCAATGCAATCGAGCAGTTCAATCAAGAGAAAAATCCAGCAGGTACAGTGACAAAAGGCTTACAACATGCACATAGGACTTAGTGACCACTACCATGAAAACATAAGCCATGTTGA
Source organism: Ploceus nigricollis (assembly GCA_013399945.1). NCBI lineage: Eukaryota > Metazoa > Chordata > Aves > Passeriformes > Ploceidae > Ploceus > Ploceus nigricollis. Next base: position 128,059 of record VXBC01005037.1, on the reverse strand, counting down.
AATCCACAATTAGGCTCACAGCAGCAGCTTAAAAACATAACCAGGTCATTATAGCCTGAATCAGATGAGCCAGGATACTACAGATCTGGACTAATGCCAAAGCAAAATGAGTCTTTAAGCTTAACAGACAGAAGTCCCAGACTGATAGTAAAGTCTCTTTTGGCTTTTTCCTATCTTCCATGTGAAGTAGAAATGATTCAGCCCCCTTCCAGACTGCGCTTCTGAAATTACAGTGATGCAAGTCCTATCCAAAACCCCTTCTGCTGAAAGGTACTTTGGTGTTGGCTGGGAATTGTTTCCTAAGACTCTGGTTCCAGGCACTCAGGTGTGAGCAGCTGGCACCCTGAGAGAACATTTATGCCAGGCAGGATTGGGAGGCCAGTGGTTTTCCCTTCACAGAGTGCCACCCATCACTCAAGGGAAACATTCTCATCAGGTCTGTAGCTCCAGAAGCAGCTCAGATTTCTGTGTGTTACTCAATATATTAACTAGCCCAGCATCAACGAGGCAACAGATGGACCTGAGATATTTCTGTGTCCCCAGCCTTACTTCTGTTAAATGTCTGCAGTTTGATATGATGGAGGAACATTTTAGCTGACAAAATGGACAGAAGCAGCTGCTTCTGGAGCCATGAGCCTTGGGTTTGTCTGTAGTTGGAGATAAAGAGCCAGATTCTGAAAAAAAGGGCACAACGTACATCTAATACATTCACTGCAAGGGACACAGGCATCTGGGCTTGAAGGCAGTGCATTTGGATCAAAAAGCTGCTTTGAAATGGGGGACAAGCCTGTTGCAGTTTTTCCATGGTGTGGGGGGAAGAGATGGCTGGGGAAAGGATGAGCCTCCTGCTCTGGAGAAAGGAAGAGAAATTTTCAAGAGCTGATCAGGCAAAATTTATCTATCAAAGAAAGCAAGTGAGCAGTGGAACTTACAAAGGCTGATTTCCCAGGGCTTGGGGTTTGATTATCCCATGTCTAACAATAGTGGGAGCTCTACTCAGAGCTTCTCTAGAAGCAGAGGCATGTGTCTCGTGAGGGTTCATTAATGTCTAATAATGCAGCTGAGCTTACCCCTAAACCTCCCCTCAAGCAGGGAATTAATTTGTGTGTCTCTGCCTGGCCACCTATTTTCACTGAACTTCCCAGCTGAAATTGCCTAGTGAATTCAAAAGCTTTTACAACAGGAGTGACAAGCATGAAATTAGATGATACAATCATATACACCTCATTCCCTTCAGAAAGCAGGTTAAAAGTAATTTAGGACATTTTTCAGCACAGAACTCCTAATGGCTGACCATTTCAGATGAAGATTTTTATTATGTTTTTCTGTACTGTGATGCTAAATAGGAATAACTAAAGGACCAGGCACTGAAATGGGGTGCAGGCAGTGGATGCCTGGGCCTGTGGGTCACCCAGGCACAAAACATTCCAAGTATGAAGACCAAGCTAATTGGACCCACACTGCCTCGAGCAGAGCCAGGCATGGCAGCTCCTCCCCCTGCCACCAAAGCCACCAGGAAATTCTTGCTTCCTTGGCTGTTTCTAAAAGGACACTATTAATGACTACTGCTAATTTGTATTGTAAACAGCCTCTCTCAGACCTAGGAAAGTCTACATGACTCTGCTCCTAACTGGGACCCCATTATTCCTCCAGGTCCTGTGCTATGCTGAAGGTTCCCAAGTGTGGCACAAGGACTGACCCCACAAATAAAGAGTCACCACTGCCTTGCATGTGCTGCATGCTTTGAATCCATTTGCGTGTTTTAGCTGCTGGCACCATTAGGGGAGATGCTGTTCTCAATTAAAACCAGCCCATTGCTTCCCTAGGCTTAATTAGAAGCAGGGCTCTACATTCTGGCACCAGCAGTATTTTCTTTTCAATTAATGGACTTAACAGGCAGCAGATGCCAGTGTCTTCCTTTCTCCCCTCTCCAGCAAGCATCCCACCCCTATTTTAAAATCATCAGCAATGACTTTAACGAGACAGCTAATTCAGATATTGCTTCTAAAACTGAGAATAGTTATAAAAAAACCCAAATAAATCCATGAGAAAGCCCATAGCAATCTTCCATCTTCTCAATATTTTAAAGCAGGGGAGAAATGCTGAGCAAAAAGGAGAATGGTGAATTAAATAACAGTGCAAGCCATGATGGTGTAGGACTAACCTTCTTGTGTGACTTCCATTAAGTCCAAGGGTAAGGCTGCAAAAAGACTGCAGTTAATTTTTCTTGATAAAATAAGTCACACACTTCAACTTTCTTGCATTATTTCACTGATCATAAGTTGCATTGATCATAAGCATCTCCTCCTATTGGAAACTGTAAATTTCTAAATAATATAAAATTTATATTATTAAACAGAATTTTTCTATATTTATTTATACAAGTAAATGTGGTGTTGACTTTTTATGATATAGTAACACATCATAGCCTTTACCCTGGTAAGATTATTGCCCCTGTTTTAACACTGTTGCCTGATTTCACCAAATGTTGTAGACCTTCCTCTCTTTAAATGACTACTCCTCTTTGGCTGGAATTTGCCAGAATCTCTGCTCCAGATACTTTGGTCAGGGATTCAACAGGAATACAGCACACTGATTTAAATCTTGCTTGCTTGGAAACTTAGTTAAAAACAGCACTGGGGTAATCACTTACAGCTCAGGATGACAACACTCTGTCCAGCCATGGGGGACTTACAAGGAGGCTTCAGATATATCTGATAATAATGCTGCCTTTCTGGCAGGTCTGGGCAGGAGGGTGTTCCAGAGGCATGGATGAATCACATGTAAAATCCTGCCTAAAGTCTATCAGATAAAACTTCCTTTTAAACCTCAAGGGCTGATGGCTACGAGATTAAAAGGATGATTTCATAGAACAGTCTGATAGCTGTCCTACTCCTGCTTTGCTCCTTACCCTGGAAGTAAGGTAAGGGGAAAAACCTTTTCCCCACCCCTTGTAAGTAAGGAGGAAGAGAAAGTAAGGAGGAAGAGAATGCCATAGCACAGAAGCACCAACATTGAATTGCAGTGCCCTAACCCAGGGCTTCCATTTTACAACAGTGAGCCACCACTACTTCACAAAGCAATCCTGAAACCCAACCATATTTAATGCTTGAGAACATCTGTCTGCCCCAAGTGCCATGAAACGTTTTGTGATGTGGAGATCCTTCTTTACTGAGACTGCTGAGCACCCAGCTCTGCCCTGGGGCCCATCCAGTACTGCTGCTGTACCTGGCAGTAAATGGCAACATATGGCAATATCTGACAGGTTAGCCTACCTTGTTCAGTGTCCTGAACATCTAAAATGTACAAAATCTCACAGATTTTATTGCTGAGCACTGTAGTACAGAAGGTCCAGTGTCCCCCTTTTCATGTCTTACAACCCAGGCCAGTACTGCTGTTCATTTCATGGCACAGGGCCAGGAAAGAATAGTTTGCTTTCCTTTAGTCTAACAAAACTATCTTGCCTTTCCATTAAGCAGCTGGATCAGATCATGTTTAAGAGAAACTGTCCTTAATTAATTTGATAGGATTAAATTTAATTTAGAAAAAGCATAGGAGTTGCCCAAGGGAAAATCTCCCTCCCCACTCTATAACACAAACTGGTTCCAATTCCATATTCTTTGTCATGGAAACTGTGAATGTGATAGATACGGTCATTCATAGCATTAAAAAAGGGAAATAGCATAATTGTTGCTGACATCAGAATTATTACTCTTATTCCAGGAAAGCAGGGAACAACTGGGAAAAGAATAACCAAACAGAAGGGCAAAGGGAAGGCAAATAGGGGAGTTTTTCATATGGTAGGTCCACTTTTTGGAAACAGAAATGAATCTGGGACAGTTTCCTAAAATCTAAAAGTGTTGTTTACATCAGAACTGTGCCCTTTAAATGCTTTCTTATTTCTACATTTATTTTTTTTACTGAAAAGAAAACAAAGGATGTAATTACATTCCCTGTATGAGCAAACCAAAACAAATATATAAAAGCATTTCTCTATGGGAGGGAGAGAGAGAGAGAGAGGGAGAAAAGAGTCCAGAATTGTTTTACTCATGTTTTAAACATTTACCTGAGATGACTGACTTGGAAACTTGCTGGATACCTGGAACCTGAAGCACATTCTGGGAGGCTCATTCTGGTTCTGTGGACTACACTCAGAACCTGTCCAGTGAACATCTCTTATCAAGGACAGGCAGGACAAAGTTCTCCAATTCACCTGGATGGAGCCCAGCTCAGTGCACTGGAGCAAGCACTGCACAGACAGAACAATGCTGTACCTGGCCACAAAGGTGACTACAAAACTTAATTTTGGTTCTCTCACCCAGCACTCAACTGCTCCAACTGATTTCCTACCACTTGTATGATAGAAATCCAATTTTATCAGTTCTGCTTGCTGTTGCAATATTAGAAAAGCCTTTAAGCATGATTAATGCTGATAGGAAATACAGAGAATGTTTGATATGCCTGTTTTTAATGATTCTTTTACATGCCTCATTCTTCCAAGCTTTATGAAACTCCTTTTCCATGTTGGAAGACTAAGAAACAAATGGTATTTGCAGAAAGCTTCCTGACCAGCACACCAGGAATTAAATGAGGCAATTTGACTGAAAGAGCCCACTTTGAAGGAGACAGTAAAAGCTGCCATGTACAAGATTTAAAAGAACTGAGGAAGAAGAGGAACTACTTTGACACCAGGCTGGAGAAGATGGATTCTGTCCAGGAAATCACAGCTTCTGGTAAGTCTGGCTCAGGCATCCTAACTCAAGGATTTTTATCTGCTGCAATCCATTTTGCATATGCTGGTTTGGTTTAGGAAATGCAACTCTGTCTAGATGAGAGTTACTGATATTTTTCCTGATGTTTTCCTTGCCATCCCCTCAGAGCCCCTGGTTCAGAGCTGGCTGATGTGCACAGGTGCTACAAGAGCTCCTGTTACAGCCCAGTCTCAAAGCTACAGGCTTTATTTAAAGTCCCCTCCAAGGCCTCATCTGCCAGAATCATGAGAGAAAAGTCTTGAGAAAAACCCTTTGGGGTTTCTTTTTCATTTCAGTTTCCAAAATCCACTTCACCAGGCCAAAGTGACTTCTGTGTGAGTGAGATGAAAAGTGTTCACTAGAGCATTTTAGGTTTTATTTCACATGGACCTTACCTTGACCATCACTGTTACTGGGAACAGCTCAGCAGCTCTCTCCAGCCTCTGTTTTTCACAGTGGATGGTTTCATGACAAGCAGCCTTTCTCCTGCCTTTCTGTCTCTACTATAGGCAAGCAAGCAGGGATGGACACAGATCCTACATTTTTTTGGAGGGGAGGATGTAAAATAACATTGAGGAGAAAGGACAAAGAGGGACCACAACAATGGAACCATCTGGTGAAACAGCATGTAGATGAAAGCACATGTTAATTTGGATAGAATTATAGTCTTTTCATTTATTAAAAAAGTCACTCCCTCTCCCTTGGATTATTGTGAATGAAAGATAAGGGAAAAACTCATATATTCTTCCCCTACTCACTAAATAAAGTAAAAATGCAGAGATCTAGCTGAGAACCAGCAAAGCCCCACTGCAGCACCAGTCAGAGACTGCAAAAGGAGCTTACACAGAATCTGGCTCATTACACACCTGCTAATTCTGGGTATTGTGCATTGAGCAGTTTCTGGTTCTTACAGCCCATCCACTCTGCTGTTTGTACAGGTGTTTATGCACCGGGCAAACAAGTTTTAAGATGGGAAAACAGGTACAAAACTAACAACACCAACAAACAGAAGGTGTACAAGAGATTTGAGACAGACTTGTTCCAAGTGGCTGTTGTTCCTTTAAAATATTGATGGGAAGGATAACGAGCTTTGGGATTTGAGCAAAGTTAGACTGTCCTGCTCTGAGCTAATAAAAAATTTCCTGTTGTACTTCTCATCTCAGTGACAATAAGTCAACTCAATTTCTTAGCTTAAACAGCACTTTATGGGATCCAGTGTTTATATGCCCTTCAAACACAGGAACTAAAAGAAAAATGAATGCACGCAGTGAAATATAGGCCTGCTTAAATATTATATGTTTATATATATTTATATATATACATATATAAATATATATATATACTTGAGAGATCTTAAACATTCAGTCTTTGTTCCTAGGAGTAACTAAATTTGAAAACAAGAAAAGACACATTACAAATTGCTGCTAATTGTGCCATCTTAGCACTTTTATCAAGTGCTAAACATTCCTGCCTGGACACTGCTTCTTCTTTGCCATACATCTAGCAGCAGGGAGCTCTTGTAATAATACAAAAATACAGCCTGACTGAATTTCTGAGATGGGAATACACTATGCATCCTCTTGCCACACCAGGAAAATGCATTTGGCAGCTGACTGCTACAGCTTGCCATTAAAAGAAAGGCCAAACATCCAAGAGGAGGCAGGAGAGCTCTTCCTGGAGTGAGCAATTTCTTTCCTCTGTTCATGATCCCAGAATTACACTGCTCTCATTGAATCCATTCATCAACTTAAAATGAACACCTCACTGCAGTATTCCCAGCATATGAAGAGTGGCTGAATTTCAACTAGTTCCTCTGGAAATGCTCAAAAAACACACACCAAAGAAACCTTTCAGACATCTCCCAAGCAGACTTGGTGAGTCTGTTCTTAACATTCACCTTTCTGAAGTAGAAAAGGTAGTTCTTCATTCCCACTGACTGATTTAAACATGAGTATTTAAAGAACTACTGAATCATCATGAAAATCTAAGAAAACATGATCTCCACAATGTACAGATAAGAGAATGTGCTTTGATATTTCAGCTGATTAAATAACTGTCATCAAAAGCTTGTCCTGCTTTCCCATGCAGATCAGTCAGGGCAACAAAAGGTATCATCTGTCTGTGAAACTATTATACCCCCAGACTTTCATCACTGCTGCTATTTCAATATATTGTCTTCCAGTTGCCTAAAAAAAGGCATTTGAGTGAATGCAGACTAATCTAATATGTCATCTGTCTGCTTCTCAGTTGTAAAAAAAATTCACTGCAGCATTAGCGTAGAAGCTGAGTGACCAAGTCTGCAGTGTGGATATTTATTTTATATTGTGCCCTGACCAAAGAGCAGGAATGGAGAATATGCCCCTTCCTCCTCACAAACACCAGTTCATCTAATTCTCAGAAAAGAGGTAACATTTAACTACTTAGAACATAGGAAATGGGTGATTTAAAAAAAATAAACCAAAACAGAACCCCTCTGGACTACATCTTCCAAACAAGACAGTAGCTGAAAGCTCTTACACAGTTCTAAAAGATGGAATTTTGTTTTTCTAACTAAATCCAAGTGTGGCTTTAATATACTCTGCTTCTGATCATCTTCTTTGTCCTCTCCCTCACAATCCAAATGGATTTTTACCCTAAGAAAAGTATGTCAGTTTATGTGAAGTTCATTACCTCATGTTTTCTACAGTCATGGTTTTCATACAGAACTCAAACCTGCATTTGATTATTAATTTACTGTTATAGCTGACATAAGTTACTCTGGGAAAAATAAGTAAAAAAAGCTAACATAACAAAGCTTATGATTTTGAAAAGTTTCAGTTTTTGGAAAACATGAAGCAAAATAACCCAACAAAGCAGCAGAGCAGTGAAGCAGTGTATTTTAGCATACCTGTCTACTTAGAAACTGAAGAGCTGCATTTCCAAAAGAAAAGGGCATATTAGCAAGTTTCTCCTAGACTTTTAAAATACAACATCCATCTTGCCTATCCAATAATGCAAGTGCTCCTCTCAAAAGGCACGCCCTGGCATGAAAGAAATACGGATGCACTTCTCAGCACAGCCCTTGCAGCCCTATTTTCATGTTGTAACAGAGAGCACCCCGAGGCAGCTCAGCAATGCACCTGGCTGAAGTCTGTTGGGAATGTAAGGTTTGGACTTTAAAGTTCAAAGCTAGGCCAGGCAGCTGCTGGTTTTGTTCCCTCTGTAAGCAATTCCTTCTAAGATTCAATCAGGAGTGATACATGGCCATGACCAGAGCATCATCCTGCATTAAAAATGTGCTTACTGCTCTGGGTAACCATCCTGAGTTGTTCATGTTCTTCTGCAGTTGGACAGAGTAATGCAGAATGTAACGTGGGAAAATTGTCACCCCATCAAGTTAAGTGGGTGCTTGTTTTGGCAGAGCAGATTGAACTGGCTGTGATAAAAAAAAAGGGAAAAACAGCTCCCAATTTTTGATCAGGCTTTCACAGTTTAACAGTTAGCCAGCAAAACGTTTTTAGGAAAAATACTCCCAAACCTGTGCAAAAAACAAGGTTACACGTTAAACAGGCTAAATGAGTTTATGTTGTGTCTCTGCCATTACAAACCTGTCCCTACAGTACAGTAAGTATTATTTGTGTCAGTTGGGCTTTATGCATCCAGTGGGAGAACTATTAAGAAATTAATCCATTTCATTGTCAGGCTGTTTCACTTCCTTCCTCCTCCTATCCTCTCAAGCTTACATCTTCCTTCATTTCCTGTTCTAGCTCTATAAATCACTCTCCTTCTTGTATATCTGTGTTTGCCTTGAAACTGCATTCCTCTCAGCCACTAATTTTTAAATTAGCAGGAAAACCATAGGATTTCTCTGGCAAGAGTCACTCTACATAAACTCTGGCTGTTGACTGTTTGTGGTTGTTCTGCTCATTTAGGACCAGACTGTTGGCAGTACATGCACCACATTCAGCTCTACATGTTCTTTCCCTCAAAACCAGAGCAGTGTCATCTTCCAGGTTCCTCAAATCAAAAAATACATCCTTTGTGTGACTAACTAGAGACCAAACCTGTGGAGATCCAACAACCTGCACAAAGAAATTCTTCTGCAACATGCCAGGCCATGCAGGTGAAATAGTCTTTTGTTTGTTGAATAAAATAACCAAATTTCAGTCCACTATGGGATAGAGACTCCTTACATGAAGAACCATTGAGCTCTGTGGCAACCTGTGAAGTGGGACTGGTTCATCAGAGAGGATTCTCTGCAGAAGGTAGAGCTGATTAAATTAATAAAAGATATTCCAGGATGGAGAGCTGCAGAAGGCCAGCAGACAGCAGATCTTGTTCCAGGGACAAACTCCACTCTACCACCCCCTGTGCTCGCAGCTCAGGACGTGTTCCCTGACTGGGGCAGATACACAAGTGGGAGAAAACTCTCCTGCAAAAGATTTGGCCTTGCCCCTGAAACACAAAGGGGTCTGACAGTGAAGATCACTGCAGGAGCTTATTTCTCACCATTCCCCTTTGTATCCCTTGAGCCAGCAGGGAAACACAAATGGTTCTTGATAGGCATAACTGCTGCCAAAACTGTTCTTTGGAGGAATCAGAAATGCATACATATGCTTTATTAGCCACTCACACAAGGACAAAGCAGACAAACTGAATTTCATTTGGTTTTCATTTGAAGCCTTAGATTTCAAGCACTTTTTTCACATCGGTCCAACTGACCTTGACACTTCTGTATTTGTGATGGAGTTTAGGTGGAGTCCAAAGATAAAATTCTCTCTTTTGTTACTTGCTTCCCATTCCTGACACTTAAAATTGGTGAATACAGAGTATTTTAGTGTATGACAGATTTTAGATAGTAGATAAATGTGTATATCATCATCTGAATCTATTAAACAGCCACAAGTCATACATATTCTTTGAGCTTAAACCCACAGTATTTTAGTTTAAACAATATTAGTTGTATTGCAGATAAATAAACACAAGAAGAAAGAATTTATCTACATTTTCAATGAAAGGTTCATGAATTCCCTGGTATTAGGCCATTAAAATAACACAGAACTACAAATGAGAAGATACTGTCCTCAAGTAAGCAATGAAAAGCATAAACAGAAGAGAAAAAACCCTCGAATGATCTTTCCACAGCACAGAAATGATACTGGGCTCAACTCCTGTATGCTCCTGGGTAAGTAACTCCCATGGGGTTCAACAGCACTCTGCCTGGCATTTGAGGATCTGGAATTGAGGGGGAAGGCAGCAGCATACCTTTACTTTCAACCAACCAACACAGAAAGCCTCCCAACTGAAAAATTAAACAGGGAGCTTCAGGAAAAGAGCTGGCTAAACAAAACTGCCCCTAAACTGACATCCCAAAACCACATGAGTAGCAGCCAAGCACTGAAATGCCCACAAGGAGCTGTGACCCCTGAGTTATGCTGTGATGGATCAGCCTTCCAGAAACAAGATCTGGACAACATGATGGGCAGCACTGTGCTCAGTTTGCACAGACAGGGTGAACACAACTCAGACTGATAGCAATGAAAACTGCAAGTGCTACACTGGCTAAGTCAGTCCTCTAGATGATTACTGATGACATCTTCTCATCTAAAAACTCAAAATGTCTAGAAAAGACCAATGAGGAAGACAAAATTGATTTTAGTGAAGACCTGCAACTTATACCAACAAATGCTGTCAACAATACAGTACAAAATTTCTTTCCCAAAAGGGCTGTCCCAGCAGTGGCTCAGCCACCCAGGGCAGTGGTGGAGTCACCATCTCTGGAGGGATTTAAAACTGTGGATGTGGCACTTGGGGACATGGTTTAGAGGTGGCCTTGGCACTGCTGGGTTAATGGCTGGACTGGATGATCTTAGCAATCTTTTCCAACATAATGATTCTGTGATTCTATAGCAACAAAGCAGAGCAGGCTGTGCCTTTTCATGTACAATCATTCAGTTCAGGGAAAAGTATGTGAAATTAAACTGAGATTAAGAAGAGTTTACCACACCCACACCCTCTCTGTTATCTATTGCACAGGCAGGGTAAAAGGGATCAGTTTTGTGTGTGGAGTTATTACAAAAATTATGTGCTAAAAAAGTTTTTTTGAGGGAAGCATTTATTTCAATTAATAAAAGACACAAAGAGTAATAATTAATTTACTGTCTCAGAATACTAGGACAGAGGAGGGATTTGACTATTTAAGCAGTACTACTTCTACAAAGAAGAAAAATCCAGTTCAGAGAAGTGACAGGCATCTTCTCTGAAATCTTCTCAAGAAATGAACTACCCATAGAATCACAGGTCAGTAAATGAATGACACCTTCACAGGCATGACCATAATTTGTCAAAACAATATTTTAACCAAATTTTGTACCTGGTACAGGGAAGCTTCTCGGTGTGCAAGAGAAGAACCTGGCCCAGCTGATTTGACTGAGCTGGGACTGAGTGCTCAAGTGCCAAAGTTCCAGGATACCTGGACTGAGGCCCACAGCAGACCTGCCCCACAGGGAGCTTTTTTTCTCTATTGAAATCCAATAAAGAACAAGTAATGAGAGTCCCTTCATATAACCTTGGAAAAAGGACAGTCCAACTACCTGCAAGCAATCCTTTGTGGCTCCCAAAGAAGACAAGTGTGTGTTTTCACTCTACCCATCTCCTCCGTGTGCCCAGCAGGGTTATAAAGCTCAGCTCTGCTTCTCCTCCTTAAATGAGGAAAGCAATCCAGAATCTGAGAATCTGAGAATGAGATGAGAATCTGTGTGTTGAAACTGCCTAAAGGTTACCACAGATATTTGGAAGAACTGGCCAGATTCTAACCATATGTCACACTAGACAAGCACTTTTTTAAAGAAATACACAGGCTTGAGATTGTGGCTTCTACTGGTCCCTGACAGGCAAGCACTGATGATGACAGCACCTTGCTCTACCACTGGGTTGCCACTCAAAACCATCACGTGGAGGAAGATGGACTTGATATTTATTAGTTATAAGTAATAGTACAATTATTATAATATATATATTTGTATAATAATATAATATATATTGTAGTTTAATTATAATATTATAACTATAACTGATTAGTATATAAATTAAGGAACTAGCTGCAGCCAAAATATGATTCCCTACATGTAACAAATCTTCTGTAAAAGCACTGCAATGTCAACAGAAATACTGGCTGTACAAATGTAGCCAAATTATTACTAAATATGCTTCCTGAGCATGGGAAAAAGGAAGAAATTCCAGGCCACAGCTCATCTTGGTTTAAAAGGAATCAGCAGCTGCCAAGGACTCTGCCTGCCTTGCCCTGTCAAGGTTTTTCACCACTTCTGAGAGCCATGGGTAGGATCTTGCTGCCAAGTTCAGTATCCAGAGAGCAGTAAAAGCTTGGAGGAAGGGGCTGCTGGTCTTTGGGACATATTTACACATATTTACAGAAGGGATTTCTGGTCCACAGGCTCTTTGGGAAACATCTATTGAAGTAAGGTCATAGGTTTACCACTAGTGTGCCTCAGGGGGTGACACAGGGCACACATTACATGTAAATCCTGAAGATTATAGCCCTAAACTACAGTGTTCAGCTGGAATTATTTTTCCTTAATGTTTTTACTGCGGAAAAAAGAAATATTGCATGAACAGTAGCATATTTCAGGCCTGAACTTAAAAAGAGCTTTTTCTCTGGCTATAGGGGTATCCCTTCAAACAAAGATGAGCAGACTGATCCAGCTCTGAGATTTCCTCTCACCAGCCACTGTGATTTCCTGTTTTCATGAGTAATGTATTTCCCAAAAAGATGAGAGTGTTTTTCAGAGCAACGCTATTAACAGGCATCCTTTTGCTCAGTTTTTGTTTGTGTGGGTGCTTTTATTTATTTTGCTATCCTTAACAGTAACAAAGCTAATTTCAAAGCATTAGGGTATGTTTTCTTCATAGCACAAAACTGACAGATGTTTCGTATGTTAGAAATAAACCTCAGTGATATTCCTGTGCTGCCTTCAATGATTTTGGCTTTTATTTTTCATAGCAGGGGGAATTGCAGGGTTGAGGTGCAGGTTTGGAGGATTCAGCAGAGTTGTGCATTTTCTGCAGAGTCTACAAGGTTTATCTGACTGCTCCTGAGCTGGGATTGCTGCAAGTAACTGCAAGAGGAGCTGGACAGACAGGTGTCACACCAAGTGACATCCAGACTGACTTGACAGTACCAAACACCTGCTTGCTCTGAAAGCTGAGCAAAACCAAGGCAAATGAAAAGGCTGCACCTGTGTGCCTGAAGATGTGATGGGTGATGAGTGGAAGGTGTCCCAGTCCATAGCAGGAGGGTGGGAATGGGTGTTCTTCAAGATCCTTTCCAACCCAGGCCATTCTGTGGTTCTGTGATGCTCCTGGGCAGAACACAAGCACAAACATGCTGTGCCTGCCAACAACAGCCACCCTGCAGTTTTTGTTAGCCTGCAAACCCTTTCTTCCGCAGGAGCAGTTCAAAAACTGCTCTTCCAAAACCTCACTAAAACACTCACCTTTGAAACCCATGGAATTTTGTTCCATCTGTTAGAAATGATACCACTTCTAAAATGTGTTTAACTAACTTTGGTCAAGGGGGAAATCAAGTTCATCTTTGCCCAGGGGGAAAGGAATTGGATTTTCTTTCCAAAAGACTCTGTTTCACCAGTCAAGGCCTGAAGACCTCAACATCAACAGGTTGAGAGTAGCCAGAAGAAACACAGCAGATAAGTGACCATTAACAAACATTAATGAACACCAACCCTGAACATCAACCCCAAACATCATCCCCTGGTTTGCCTGCTCTGAGAAAAGACTGATAAGAGAACTGAAGAATTAATCTAAATAAAATGAATCTAAATAAATGAAATGAATTGAAATAAAATAAAATGAATCTAAATAAATAAATGAGCATCTAAGGTGAAGGGATCAATAGCCAATAGGAGATCAGATACTAAGAATTGTGTGATTTATGACCAATGAACTTTAGGGTTTGTCTCTATAAATATGTGAAAAATCCAGATCCCAAACATCATCCCCTGGATTGCCTGGTCTGAGAAAAGGCAAACCTGAAGAATGAGGACTAAATGATCCCTTCATCTAAAGTGAAGGGATCAATAGCCAACAGGAGATCAAATTCTAAGAATTGTGTAATTTAAGACCAATGACCTTGAGAATGTCTTTGGGGTTTGTCTGTATAAATATGTGAAAAATCTAGTAAAGAGCCACGTGTGATGGAATGATTTTTCACTGCACAACCCAGGCAATGTGTGGATTAAATGATTTCTGTTGCACATCCTGGCCAGAATAAAGCAATGCCTTAATTCTCTAACACTGAAAAGATGTTGGAGAGTTTTTCTTTTCCCCTCAGTTTCCAGTGACACATCAAACTAAAGACATACAATTATAAAAGTTACAAACCCCAGTGGATTGTCCCAGAGAACCCAAATCCCAGAGTGCTTATTATTAAGCCACAATGGCAAAAATAGTAAAAATATGAAAATTTATGGTGAATTTTCATTTACCTTGGAAAGACCACGAGCTAGCTCCATTTTGCAGTGCAAGTCCTGATGAGATTATTCCTTGCCAACATGAAGCTTGACACCAACTGCTCATGCCAGCCTGTGCCCCAAATCTCTCCTTGCATAAATATCCAGATAATACTATTTCTGCTATTGATAATGATAATAAAAATACCTCCCCCACATCAGGCCCGGTGAGAAATCACAATCTGAAAGCATTTCAAAGGCTGTCAACCATGAAAATCAATCAGTGCTGACAACCTCGGCCGAATCAGGGCTCATGGAGGCAGTTTCCAGCATTACTGGAGAGCTGCCAGCCTAATCCTCTCGCTGTAAATACAGTGCTGAGAGCCTCCCTGACAAGGGAAAATGAGCAGATTACATGGGGAGGTAACAAGCTTGAACTGCACCATGTCATGAATGGTGGGGTGGAGGGGAGAAATCAGCCTCCCTCTGTACTCCCAAATCATTTGTTTGTACCAAGCCTTTGAGTAAATATTGTGGACCTCTCCACATATTACTCTGAAAGTAAGGTGGTGGCTGTAAGAGGTAAACTCTTTTGCTTTGTCCAACAGAAAATAAACCATTTGCAAGTTCTCAGCTTCACAAAACCAGCCTGATCTATGCACTCAACTGTGGCATTCACATTCTCTGGACAGAGAGACATAATTCTGTCTCTCAGGATTTTCCTGGAGAAGCACAGAGAGAAGGAGAGAAAACAATCCTTATCTCTGCTCCTGTGTTTTGCACATGTGGAATGTGTTTGGAGATTGTTTACCTGAGGTGATTGCTGGATTGGATTCTGGTGAAGGTGTTGGGGTTCATGGACCAGTGGGATCCAGCTGTGTCTGGACTCTCAGAGAGAGTCACGGGGTTTGGTAGTTAGATATAGTTAGTAAGAAAGTAAGTATGATATGGTATCTCTTTAAATAGTATATTTATACAGCTTTAATAAAGCAAGTGTTCAGCATTCTGAAGCTTAGAGTCAAATGCCAATCAATCATCATCATCATTCCTTCATCAGGTTTGTCTTTTTTACTCTACTCAACAGGCACCAAAAAGCAGGTTTGCTCTGTGCTCCAGGAATGGAGCCCAGGTGGAACAATCCAGCTGGGGGCCTGCAGGTTCTCCTGCCTCCTCTGACCAAGAGGCTGTTGAGCATCCTCTGGGCTCTCACTTGGCCATCCAGGAACCAGAATTTCAAGGGAGGAGATGGGCACTGAAATGCACATGCAATCAAACTGATTGCTCACCACAGCTTTCCATGTACAAGATGCTCTCAAATGAAACTGGCAATAAGCCCCATTTGTTTGCCCTTGTGCAACTCACTCCTGTGAAACTAAACCAAAATCCAACAATGAAAAGACCACTGATGAGTCACAGATTTGTATCATTCCTTACACCCCATCCAGAAATGCTTAAGAATTTCTTGACCCTGTGGCTTTACCAGCACTACAGCCACAGCCAGTCTCTGCTGTCCTGTGAGTTCCCTGAGAATGAGCCCCCAGCTAGGAACTGCAAACATTTTACAAAGCTTCCTCCTTGCTGTCAGAGCTTCACTGACAGTGTTACAGATACATTTTATAATATTGGCTTTTGGCAAATATTACAATGGATTTTATATGTGTGGTGTTAAAGTAACTTTGTTGTAAAGACATAGTTTTTATTTCTGTTGTTAATTAAGCTTAGTGAAATAGCTGATATCAGTGTGCTTGTGTTAAAATGCCTGCTGGGATGGGATAACATCCAATGAACACAGGATGAGGACACCTGGACAGATCTGCCAACTATCAGCACACATGGTCTGAAGATAGTGTGGGCCAGGGCCCAAAAACGGGAGGTGATAAAAAAGGACTAAAACCACAACCAAGGAATCTGCATGCTCTAGAAAGGTGTTACTGAGGAGGAGCCTTGCTAAACAGTTCTTGGAATATGTAAACTAGTTTGGGGAAAAGTTTGCTATGCATAAGGGTCTATGAATATGTAACAGGCTGATGGAAGGGAAAAGGTATTTAAGGGGTACCCCAAAGATAACAGGGTGCTCTTGGCTGAGTGCCAAGATGCACCTCTAACAATCTTTGCTCTCTGGTCCTTTTCTCCCATTGTCCTTTATTAATCTTTTTAAATTTGCACAGGAGAGTGAAGGTGTTTTCCACACCAGGAACCCGTGCAGAGCTCTGTGTGCTGCAGACATCAGCCATGCGTGTGTGCAGTGTGTCCCAGACAGTGCAGAAATGAAGGAAATATCCAAACCCTCCCCAGCTTTTGGTCTTTGCTGCTGGACACCACAGCTTTATTCTTTCAGTGGCTGTATTTTAAAAAATACTTCATGCTCTTGAACAAAGAATTGAACTCTTCAAAACGCTGCTTTACATGTCAGTGCTCACCCAACAGCTGTTACAGACAATATTCATGCCTTATTATTATTCATGAATGTTCAACTGAACCATTTTTTTTTGTTTCCACAAATGTTAGGGAAATGGCTCCTTTCTCCAGAGCTGAAAGGGTGTTTGTGTAAGAACAAGAATCCCCATTATTACCTTGATGGTCATTATTCTCAGTTGTTCATTTCCTCCCTTTAGAAATTTAAATCGTGCAATCAGAACAGAGCACCACCACCACCTGACTTGTAAGACACTCACTCACTCCCAATTCCAAAGAGAAAATAATTCAAATAGGCTATTTTTAAATAACTGTTTATCCATACTACCCTGTGAATCAATGTCATGTTTGCTGAAATCAGAAGTAAAATGGCTTGGAAAACAGCTCTGCCCACAGTGAACACTGGCATTATTTTTTAGCCATAAGCTACTGATCAGCTTTATTTCTGAGCAGCTCTGCACAAGCAGCCAGCGTGTGTGTGGGGTACTGGGGGTGAAATCAAGGGGATCAGAAACTCCTTGAGAAGCTTGAGAAAATCTCAACACTTTTAGCTCTAAGTATTTGCTTTTTTACTGCACCTTTAGTGAACATTATCCATCTTAGGGAGTTTAAATTTAATTTCGAGGAGTATTTTGATCCAAGTTGGCATTCTCCAATCTACTTATTTGGCAAATGGATTTATGTGATGTACAAACAGCAGATAAAGCACAGGCAACCTGCAAAGCATCAGTAGGAGAAACAGATATTTTTCACCTCTTCTTTAGACTTGCTTTCATGCTTGATAAACTAAAAACTTCCCTACTTGAAAACAGCATTTGAGCAACAAAGTTAATCCTTTCTCTGCCTCCATGCCCGGAAAATAATCTTATAACTCATTCTGGAGCTGAAAAGAGGTAGATAGGGAAGAAATTCTCTGCTGGGAGGGTGGGCAGGCCCTGGCACAGGGTGCCCAGAGGAGCTGTGGCTGCTCCATCCCTGGAAGTGTCCAAGGCCAGGTTGGATGGGACTTGGAACAACCTGGGATAGTGGGAGGTGTCCCTGCCCGTGGCAGGGGGGGGAATAAGATCATCTTTAAGGTCCCTTCCAAGCCAAAGCACTCAATGAATTCTGAGAGTCTCACCTGTGTTGTTGGGCAATTCTGTTTTCTGAGCAAAAAGTGCAGATCCAGAAGAAAATCTGTCTCAAAAAAGAGGTTTCAGTGGGTGGAGAAGAGGAAGGATAACTGCTTTACACACAAGTAACTAATGGTTGTTTTTTTTAGGAGCACAAAGGCACAAGGAAACTGCACACAGAGCTGTGCTGGGGTCTCTCCCAGGCAACACATTCCCAGCCAGTATGAAAATATATAATTAGTAAACATCAAGTTCAAAGGTACCAGTGTATCAAGACAAGAAAGACAGAGTGTTTCAAAGAGTTGAAGAAAGACCTTGCTACACCTGTGAGGAATAAAAAGGCAGATGAAACCTAGGCAGAAAAATATTAAACCAGGCACCCAGAGTGTAATCCTAACAGAACACATGCAGGGATGGGCTATAAATTGGTCATTTCAGAATCCAGCTTTGGCAGTTCACGAGACTGCTGCATAAAAATCCAGCTCACTGCTCCATAACTGTCTAAAATCAAGGAGAGTGACAAGAATTAAGACCAGAAAAGCAAATATGAGACTGGTAAGTATGATGGATGTACAGAGATCATCTTTAAGTATTTTCCTGCCATGTGAAAAAGGATGCAGCTAAACTAGAAAAGAACCTTCAGCCTGAAACAGAAATGATTAAGCAGGCCCATGGACAAGGGCTGTGGAATGCTGTGACACAGAGCAGATTCCCAGGTGTCCACTGTGCCTTCTGGGACAGGAGTGGGGGCAGCACATGAAACTGGCAGGTGGCCAATCCATAAGTTGCCAAGGAGGTGGTTCTTCACTCAGTATTTAGTTAACACTGTGAACATCATCTCCACAGAAGGCTGTAAATGTTATGAGGAACACAAGTTCAGAAAGAAACTGGAAAAATCAATGGAAGTAATAGCTGAAGATGCCACCTCTGACTCAGGGAAGTCCTTGAGGATGGAACATCACTATGATAATTATACTCTTGCCCTGTCCTGGTGCTATTTTGCAGAATTTCAGTCTAGCTGCTCTTGGATACGGGGGCTAGGTGGACTCTTGTGGTCTTACATGATACATCATTATTTAAAATAAAAAATAAGCACCCCAACAAACCAAAAAGAACTTAGTCAAAACAGATTTAAAGTGGGTTTTAGTACAGTATCTGGGTACCACTGAGGAGCTGATGTAGGAAAAGGCCTCTAGAAGAAAAAACAAAATTATGACAGGTCCTTCCAACACACTTCTATATCTGTTCTGTTGTGTTTGTATACAGAAAGGACCTTACTTTCAGAACACTCTTACATTATGAAAAGTAAGAAAAAATCACAACATAAACCTAGAGAAAAAAAATATATCTGTATTCCCCCACACTCTAAATTAAGTCCACTACAGCAATATTGCCAGAGTAAGCTGTCTGAAGCATTTAGCAGCTTTGGTTGGCTGGCTGAAAATCAGGAATCTTAATACATGTAGGAGACATCAAGCACAGTTTTACTGTCCTCAGCTCTGCTAGCTGATAATTTTCCATAAGCTGTTATCCACCTGTACCTTGCACTCTCCCTTCATCAGCCACACCATCAGGATACAAGCTTATTTGGGCTGGAAAATCCTGTCCACACAACATACTTCTGTTCTTATGATGATAACCTGAACAATACACCCAAGGATTTCCCCTAGTCTGCAGGTGCAAATGGCAATGGTAAAAATGGAATTCAGAATGAAAAGGCCCAGCCCTGGGACACTGGTGGTAGAAATGACAGAGGAAATCAAGTACTAGAAATCAGGAAAAATAGCTCTGTGATTCAGAGAAAATACATAATTTAAAAAAATTGGGAGAACCCCAGACAATCAAGGGCAAGAATCAACTGTGTGTGCACTGGGCAGCTCTGAATTCCCCACTGGATTTCAGCTGCCATTCAGACCCTGAAGAGATTTCCAAGAACCAGTTAAACCCCACAGGAGGGAGCAGAACACAGAGAGGGAGAAAAGGAAACAAACACCCTGAAACTCTTCCAGTTTCCAAGGGCAGGTTGGCAGGGACAGGGGACAGGGCAGGGAAAGGGGACAGGGCAAAGTGTCCTAGGGTGGAAATGCAGGATGTGGCTGGGGGTGTATTCTATTCCCATCTGTTATAGGAAGGGCAGTTCTCTCTGTTCATGGGCAGTTTTTTCTTTATCTCTCCCACAGCCAATCCTCCCTCNATGGATCCACCTTGGGCAGCACAAGAGCCCAGCCAGGGCTGCACCCAAGATGAACCAAAATGGTCCCAAAATGCACGGCCGCTCACGGGGGCTCTCACTGTGATCAGTTCTGCTCCATTTGCACCTTGGAGTTCATTGTCCAGTTCCAGCTTTAGCCCATGCAGTCCCATCCTGCTTGTTTTTCTCTCTCCAGCCCACGTTGTTTGTGCTCCTGGGCCTGAGATTTGGATCATTTGTCCTTGGTCCCCAGCTGGAGAAGGAATTGTTTTGTCTCCCTGCTCTGTGCACAGAGCTCACCATCCCCTAATGTGAAGCCCAGACCCACACACTAAAGCAGCTCAGAATGTGAAAAATATGAAAGCTAAACCTGAGGCATCATTTCTAATAAAGAACTGTCATTCCTACTCCCATATCTTTGCCTGAGAGCCCCTAATTTCAAAATTATAACAATTCATAGGGAGGGGGTTTACATTTTCCATTTCAAGAGAATCTCCTGCCTTCCTTAGCAGACACCTGGCTTTTCAAACCGAGACACGAGGAAAGAGGACAGAGCAGGGGCTGGATGAGGAGACAGGGAAAGGGGACAGTGTGGGGACAGGGGGGCTCAGCAAGGCCAGGCTGGCTGCTGCAGGCTCAGGCTGCCAGCTGGGGAGCAGGAGCAGGAGCTGGCAGCTGGAGCTCGCTGCTCCCCATCCATCATCTGTGCAGACCTGGCCTTCAGCAGAGATCCTGACAGGAGAGCCAGGATCTCATAAAACCCTGACAGACTGGAAGTGAGGCAGCTTGTCTCCTCCCTCCCTTTGAAATGTGGGGTAAAGCTGGGGGAGAACAAAGAGAGGCTGATGATTGATAACAACTTAATATCTTTGTGCAGCTTTATCAGGCTTTTTAACTAATGACTTAAGCAACTTCACCTCTACAAAATCAATCATCGTGTCATAAAAGTCTGAAACACTAAAAATGAAGTGCCTGCCCCAGGGATATAGAGCATGTGTCATGTTTAAAGTGAACCTAATTCTTCTGGGGGTCCCTGGATGTTACTTTTTACTTTCATGTCCCTTGGAGATATTCAGAGATGGAGAGAGACACAGCAGGAGAACCCAGAATTAGTGCCTTCCCCTAAAGAAATTATTCAAGTAATATTTCGTCCACCACTAAATATGAATATCGTGAATATATAGTGATAGTGAATTCTGTATCACTCAAAGATATAGAATTGAAAGATACTGAAGCTGGCTGTCCATTTTTAAGAGAGAAATAACTAGGAAATTTAAAGAAAATGACTGATGGCAGGAAAGAGAAAGCTCCAATCAAAAATAAATAAGTTCCTAATTCAGGACTTGGCAGCTCTCTTCCCTCAACAGAAAGTGAAAAAAAAATTATACTATCCCCCTCTTTTCTGTACAGAAAAAGGAAAACAAAAACTTCTGCATTTAGCCTCACATTCTCTGGAGCCTCTTCTTGCTGGCAGAAGAGCTGAGCAGGGCTCTGAGGAGCACGTGGCCCTTTGCCTGCTCCCTGTGCCACTGCTGCTGTCCCTGTACCAATGAACCCTCCTTTTTTCTCCTCCTCCTTTTGCCATTTAGGCAAAAAACCATTCTCCTAATTTACGAAAAGGAAGATTTTTCTCAAATTGAGTCAGATACCTAAAAGTGATCAAGGCTTAACTTTCTAAGCAACTTAAAAAAAAAATAACATCATGTTCTCGTTCATGTTTTGTAACCCTTGACTGGATATTTATGTGACAATGACTTCAGTGTTGCACACAGCCAGGTGAGATCATGAGAGCTTTTCTCTACAGACAGGAGATATTTGTACAGTGCTTTGAGTTTTAAACTGTTTCTATTTCAATCCTGTTTGTAACCATACTAACCTTTTAACAGCAGGGCTCCTGCCAAGGATGAATTACTTGCCAGAATTATTATTTTTTTTTCCAAAAGCTCAAATCTGATACAAGCCCTGGGTTCTTTTTCTCCTGCTTTCATACAGTATAAAATTCCAACCTCTCCCTGTTCATAAACTTTACAAGAACTGTATTTAGACAAAATCTAAACTGGCATATTTTCCATACACTTCATGGAAATATTCCTAACCACTTCTGCAAGCAGCTGAAGATGTGCTTTTATCCTGCCATGAAGTCACAAAGTTTAATTTGCAACATCACAGTTGCTTCTATGGCAACAGATGGTGACATCAAACACAGGATCATGACTTCACTATGGGATCAAGAAGGATTAGCTCTGCACTGAGGAAGTTAAGATCTAATACAAACAAATAGCTCCAACAATTGCAAAGAGAATTTACAGTGTGATAGTTTACTCCCTGTGTAAATGTTCTTCTTGTTTACTCCAGAAGGAAAATCCCTTTAAATGAACCAGCTGTTTGTAAATCAGGCACAAATGGATTAGCTTTAAAACAAGCTCAAGGGTTTAGGATGGGGTTTGCACATGTACCCAGTTATGACTGCACAACCTATGACTTCCACCCTCATTTATGAAGAAAAGAGGCCAGAATTACAATATCATTCCCCCAGGCTTTCACCTGCCCTAAGCAGGTTATGAGGGCAGCACACCTGAATATAATTTTTACTGAAACATCAGCTTTCAGCACTGCTTGTTTCCCATGAAAACCTTGTGGGGACAGTTATTTAATTACCTGACATATTATCCTTCCTAAGATAATCCTTAAATGGATGAATTCCCTGGCCTTTCACCTTTCCATTACCCAAGCAGGACCAAACAGAGGGGTCCCAGCTTGAAAGGCCCCTCTGGAGCCATTATTTATCACTAATGTCCCCAGCCAGAGGCAGCCCTGGGTGGGACAGCATGTGCAATCAAAGAATCAGCTTCCCCTGAGGGAAAACACAGAGATGGATCTTTCCAGGACACAGCTGAGTCTGATGGTGGGATATGGAAATCCACATTCTGCAGCTGTTGCAGGGACTCTCACAGGTGGGAGAAGAGACAAAAGCCTTAAAGCAGCAGCACAGGGGGAAGCTCCACCTTGGGAACTACCTTTACCAGAAACTGAACCAATTCTGCTCCTCTTTGTTCCTGGGCACAGGCTCTCAGCACGTTGATTTTGCTGCATCTGCAGCCTGTGTGCTACACACACACATTGGGCTGTCAAAGTGCCCAGGCACTGATGCTTTAAGTTCTAGCTTTTATATTTCTCACATTCTGTGCTGCTTTAGTGTGTAATTCTGAGCTTCATATTAAGGGATGGTGAGCTCTGTGCACAGAGCAGGGAGACAAAACAATTCCTGCTCCAGCTGGGGACCAAGGACAAATGATCCAAATCTCAGGCCCAAGAGCACAAACAACGTGGGCTGGAGAGAGAAAAACAAGCAGGGTGGGACTGCATGGGCTAAAGCTGGAACTGGACAATGAACTCCAAGATGCAAATGGAGCAGAACTGATCAAAGGGAGAGCCCCCGTGAGCGGCCGTGCATTTTGGGACCATTCTGGTTCATCTTGGGTGCAGCCCTGGCTGGGCTCTTGGGCTGCCCAAGGTGGATCCATGGAGGCGATCCTTTAATAAATCCCTGCTTTATTCTTTAACGCTGTCCAGCCTCTGTTCTGGGTCAGGCTACACAAGGCATTACATTGACACACATCTTTTCCACTGCAGTGGATTCCAAGTCTTTCAACAAGTGGCATTTAGCTTTCTGAGGAGTACTCACAGGAATTCTGCTGGACCACAGCATCCTCTGAAATGTTTTTACTCTGAAATGGTGCCAGCCTGGACAGCTTTGCTGTAAGCTGGGCACTGTGAGTGTCCCCACCATGCCAGGACAGAACCTCCATCACAGGATACAAAAGGCAACCTTTGATTCCACACCAAGTCACTCTCACCTCTCTTTGCTGAGATTCCAACTAGGGTAGGAAATTCTGTGCCACTATCAGAGTTTTCTTTTATACAGACACATCTATTAGTCCTGTTTCATGAAGCAGATTATGTTGATTAGCAGAGCCCTTAAGGGATGGTTTTGAGCAGTTCTCTCCAGAATTAAAGTCAGACAATAGCTGAAGCACACAGCAGGGCAGGAGAGTTATTTTAAATCTCCCCATCCATTTCATAGGCTTGCAAGTGCTCTCTGTTATTGTTAGAGGACTCAGCAGGCTTTGTTGGACAATCCTTCTCAGTGTTAGTAAGGATTAGCTTACAGAAAGGAACTCGCCCAGGTAAACACATTCATTTTGCACATGCACAATTAACATAAAATCAAAGTAGATCAGGAAAGCAATAGCATGAGGGGAACTGTGGAGACTGATGCAGTGGGACACATCTGTTAGATTCCCTTCTAGACACATACAGTTTGAGGTAACAGATTTT
Organism: Ploceus nigricollis; assembly: GCA_013399945.1. Taxonomy (NCBI): domain Eukaryota; kingdom Metazoa; phylum Chordata; class Aves; order Passeriformes; family Ploceidae; genus Ploceus; species Ploceus nigricollis. Next base: position 103,788 of record VXBC01005037.1, on the reverse strand, counting down.
TTTACCTTCTTCCACACGTACTTATGTGATAATGAGAACTACTAGAGGCTATGTTTGTCACTTCCACTTTTCCTGTCACATCTCAATTCCAACCAGCTTCCCTTGCATTCCTGCTGAGCCCAGCTCCTACCTCAGTAACACTAGCAGATTCTCTCTCCTTCCCAAATACTGCTAAGAAAAAGTCAAAAGCTTCTCATTCCTCAAAACCTGTTGGCCAGAACTAAAAGCATCTTCACCTCAAACCAGTTAGAATTCAATGAAAGAGAAGACTGACAACAGAGAAAGGCAGAAAATCTACCTCAGTGCTGCAGACAATTGACAAGCCATTTAAATTCTGCTCCTCAGCAGCCAGAAACAAAGCAAGGTGATAATACACCCTTCTCCTTACCTGTTAAACAGGGAGCTCACTCTGTGCTACCCACAGCAGACTGCTCTGCCCCAAGAACTCTGCAATTCCTCTGCAGTGATGGGCAGCCCCACAAAGCAGAGCAATGCTTCCATCCAACATTGCCTTGGGGACCAGAAATATCACAGAGACTCCAGGAGCATGGGTGCTTCACTGGTGTGAAGGGAATAATATGAGGAGATCTAAGTGTTTGGATCTTTTAGCACTTAGCCCAGGTAACAGGAGGAACATCCCCTGAGCACACAGTTAACAGGAGCTGAAGGCACCTGCAGAAAGAGCCAACTTGCAGAAAAATATTTTGCAACATCCATGAGACCTAGAAGCATTAAAACTAACATATAAGTGTTCCCCAAATGATGAGCAGGTTCTGGGATGAGCTGTGTGCAGGAATCCCCAGTGCAATCCACCTCTAGGTTTGAAGAGGAGGAGGATTGCTCCTTCCCCACCAAACAGAAAGCAGGAAAAATGACAGCTCCTGCACAGAAAATGAGAAGGAGGACAAACTCTTCTGGGGGAGGTTTCAGAAGTACCTGCTAAAGCCCCTCCCTAACAGAAAGCAGGCCTGAGCTGTTAGAGGGGAGAGCCCAGCATTTCACCCATGAGGATGCTCCTGATGAGGAATGGCCAGCTGTAATGGTGCTTCAGCTGTGTTTTAACACACACTCATAAAAATTATTAGCAGGGTTTGTGGCCTTTGACCTTGCTAAAAAGACATGCTGAAGATCCATGTTTTTTTCTGAAATGGCTCTTAAAATGCACCAGGTGCCCGCATTTGACCCAGTTCTACTCAGCGCTCCCAACAGAGCAATGCTGTCTCTGAGTCCTGACCAGAGGATGAACCCAGTGCTGAGGCTCCATGGATCCACCTCGTACAACACTGTCTCTACTCAGGCATGACCTCCAGAGGCTCAATCCCCATTCATATTTCATATTCTGCAGATGTTTTTCCCCCCACTTTTGCTGCCTGGTTTTAATGCACCACTGGTTTCTGTACAACCCCCACTTAAATATCTCTTACTTTTTGTTGTAAGCAAGCAATAAGGTGAGAAGCAAAAGTGAAAGGCCTGACAGTCCCAGCATCCCACTGACATACTCCCTTGTTTATGTCAAAAACCAGGGGCTGTAAGTGACAGAAAGCAGCAGAGAGTGGAGAGTGCACAGAATCATTTAAAAGGTATGGCAGCAGCTCTCTGGCCACAGAGAGCAGGCACAGACTTTCCTGGGTATTTTCCCAGGGAGGGCTGTGAGAGAAGCAAAGAGAATCAAAACAATTCTTTTCTCTGCTCGTTGTTGTGCACATGTGGAAAGCTGTCGGAATCTGTGATATTTAAATGATTCTGAGATTGTAGAAAGTCTCTGTCTTCCAGCCCTGTGCCAAAGAAGTTGTAATTAGTCCGTGCTGGTGTTCAAGGTTGTTTATTCTTGCTCATCTCTAACATGTTCTCTCTGCCCTGCAGCAGCTCTGTCCTGCAGGACGGTGTGCGGGGCTCTGCCCTCAGTGGGATGTNGTTGGGTCTCTCAGGAGAGAGTCACGGGTTTTCTAGTTAGGAGTTGGTGAGAGTTCTTGTTAGTGTAATATAGGTATAGTATAATATACTATAAGATGATATAATAATAAAGCAATTGATCAGCCTTCTGCAACCATTGGAGTCAATGCTAATTATTCCCTGGCTGGAGGCCTGTGGCAACAAAAAGGTAGCAGTGACATGAGAGCCTTCAGCAGGCCAGAGCTGACGTTGGTCAGGCTGGGAGGGTGGGATTGCATTAAGCTACATTTCATTAAGAAAATACTCAGAAACTATTAAGGGGTCCCATGTGGCTTCTCCAGCACATTTAATTTAATGTCTTTCCTCTCCAGTGACCAATCCACCCCCTACCTCCTTACAAATGATGACTTGTGGGTCTTAACCTAACAAGTGAAGATATGTCTGACCCATTAGTTACCCTATTTAAAGGCTTTTGTCAGCCTTTAGCACAGAGCTCAAGCCATGGTTTTACACTGAGGCTCCAGATCACAGAGGCAGATGGTGCCATAAAAACCCACCTCCCCCCACCCTATTTATCCAACTTCTGCTCTGTAACTGACATTCATTCTTTATGCACCGTTTTCTAGGCACCAGCTATCCCCACAGACCTGGGGCTGGGGCAGTGGCTGTCTGAAATGCTGCCTTGCTCAGTGTGTGTGTTTGAAGCTGCTGCTGCTGGCCTTTTTCTTGGGAAGAATGTCCCAAAAGTCAAAACCCACACTCCAAGTGCAAAAGCCTCTCTGAATAAGTAAAAACTCCACTAATATTTGGGGAATTAGAAATGAAGTAAAAGACAGAAAGTATTTCATCTTGATACACAGTGCCTGTGTCTGTATTAATTTTTTAAGCTTCCAATTCTCACTGTCCAGCTCCAGTTTCCCCACCCAATGTATGTATTTTCCCTTTCCAGAAAGAACTGCAGGAAAGACAATGGATCATGACTCTGTTGCCTGCAGAAGAGGATTTCCTAGTAAACTGCAAAGTTCACAACATTCAAAATTCATCTCCTATACTCAAAAATGACTCAAAAATAAAGCCTGCAGACTTAAGGAATGGAGAAAAACAATCCAAACACAAGGAAGTCTCTTTCTTTTACATTACTTTTCCAAAAGAAACTGTAAGACTAAAGAGAGGAGAAAAACCCCACAAACCTCAGGCACTCACTACTGAGGAACTGTCAAGAGGCAACATACATGTGCATTAATAATAATAATTAATGAAGGATCCTCTTAGGTATCCTGTCTCATAGTCAATGAGCAAACTCCTGACAGAAATGGTTTTCCAAGTCTGGTTTGTTTAATTTTCAGAAGGAAAAGAGGAAGATGAATATTGTGACTTGCTGGTAAAGATTACCTAGATTGCAGAGCAGTGTTAATTTCATTGCTGCTCAGGATCAGCAGGACATCACTCCTCCCTTTGTGCTGTGGCTGCAAAGCCCAGAGCATGGTGAGTGTCTGATAAGGGGCTGGAGGCAAGCTCCTGGCCCAGCAGCATCTCACTTGCTGAGCTCTAACACCATGACATGTACAGCAATGAGCTTTTATTGATTTTGCATTTGGACCTGCCTCAAACACTCAGGCCATCTCTCTACAGGGAAAAAAAAATCATGTGGGAATGTAGGAAGGACAAATCTGGTGCTAGATGCAACACTAAGTGAACAAACACTTTTCAAATCTTCAAAACAAATTGAGGTCTTTATCTAAAAACAGGGAAAAAACTGTAAAAAAGCAAAATATTCACAACTAAAAGAAAGTATCAATACTGAAACAGAGAAGGAGTTACTGAAAAGACACATTGGCTCAAATTTTCAGCTGAATCTGTTCCAAGAAACAATCACTGTCCCCACAGTCAGTTCTGCTGGGCTGTGGGGATGCATCACCAGCCCTGCCCTGGTTGTTTCCCATGGGAATACCCAGCTCAGCCAATCCATCCTGTGAGCATCCTTGCACACTTCCTTGCATCCCACATCCTTCCCAGCCCTGCGGGAGAGGCAGCAGCCACCAAGGGCTCTGCAGGTGTCCTGGAGGAGGTGGGCACTGTACAAACTTCCCTCTGTGCCTGTCCCCAAACAGAGCCTGCAGGGAAAGCCTCCCCTCCTCCCTGCTCAGGTCACACATCCTGCACACACCTGGCAGTGTTGAAACGGGACCACACTCCCGGCACTAAAGGTGATTTCAGCATTTATTATAATAAAAAGAAAGGCCTAAAGCAAGAGGGTTTGCTGGCTGAGCAGGAGCGTTCTCGTCGAGGATGCTGCGGTGCCGGCGCTGGGTCTCCTGAGCAGCGATGTCCCCGACGTTCCAGGTGGAGCAGCACAAATTCACTGGGTCAGATGCCCCTTTTTATCCTGTTTTTTGTCCCTCTGGATTGGTTTCTGTTGGGATCCTTCATTTGCATGAAGGTTTAAGGCGCTGGATTGGCCCATTACAGTTCTGTCCGGGCTGGCTCGTTTCACTGGGGGGGGGTGCACTTTACTTAGGCGTAATACGGTACCTCGAGTACCGTATTTCTTATAACAACCCTTTTAACCTCTTTACAATATAATAACCAAACTAACAGTACGTGCTTAACAATTATCAACTGTTTTACAACCGTTTCTAACCTATTTTTAACAGGAGTGTCACTGCCAAACGTCCCTGTGGCTGGACTGCCCAACAAACAGCCCACAGGCTGCAGGCAGTGCCAGCAGCTCATGGAATCTGTGCCTACAATATATATGGAATAACCCATCCATGGAGTCTGCCAGCAGCAGAACCCAGGGACCGTGGGCTGCCAGGACCAAACTGCTGCCCGCAGCAGCTCAGGCAGAGCTGATGTAACCACACAGCCTGGAGCAAAGAGAATTTCCTGTGTACCTAGAGCAGGCTCCAGCCTGAGCACTCAAGTCCCAGACTGTCAGGCTGAGTCTCTTCCACAGCACAAAAATCAGCGGTGATTGCCCCAGCTGAACAACAAAACAGCTCATCACCGTCAGGCACTCAGGCAAGCCCTCACTCGGGACAATCACTGGCAGCTAAATGTCCACAGCTGGGCAGACACTCATGCATCCTGTCCTTGCCGGCAGCCCTGCACCCCCTGGCTTCCCCAGCCCTGCAGGGCCAGCCTGCACCCCACGGTGCAGATGTGCAGGCACAGCTGGGCAGGTGCAGAGCAATGGCAGGGAGCTCCTTTGGAGGCTCAGAGCCAGGCAGAGATAATTACCCACAACCACAGCAGAGGCATCATCATCTCTGCCTCTTCTCTGCACACCATTTATAAAATCCAGGGCAAGGTATTTAACAGCTCCTGGGCTCACAGGGCCAGAAGATTTGCAGTGAAACTGGAATGACAAGCAGTGCTGCCTGGAGCTGTGATTTACCTGACTGCTGCTTTAAAACAAGCCTGGATGTGGCACTCAGTGCCAGGGTTTGGTTGAGGTGTTGGGGCTGGGTTGGACTCGATGGTCTTTAAGGTCTCCTCCAACCCAGTGATTCTGTGAATTCTGTGAATTCTGTGCTGGCACTGGGCAAGTGACCCAAACTGGAGTGTGAGCACTTTGCTTCACTGCACAGGGAGGTGGAAGTACAAAGGTCTCAAACAGGTCACATTCAGCATCTGTATTTTTCAAGAGTCATTATTTGTGATCTTGAGGTCAGATTTTACCTTTTCTATGAAAGCAATCTTTCTCCTTTTTGCTATTTTTTTTTTAGTTCAGTTTAATTTTGCTATTTTTTTAGCAATCTTTCTCCTTTTTGCTATATTTTTAGTTCAGTTTAGTTTTGCTGTATTTTTTTAGCAATCTTTCTCCTTTTTGCTATATTTTTTTAGTTCAGTTTAGCTTTGCTTTTTTTTCAGCAATCTTTCTCCTTTTTGCTGTATTTTTTTTTAGTTCATATGGACTTGTGAAGGGAAATTCAATAATTTGTGAAGCAGTAATGCATAGAGAACATGCTCCAGGCTACTAATAGGTTATTAATAGAGCAAAAATTGCTGCAGATTAGAGTACAGAAGCAAGCTGCCTAATTGCAAAGAAAAATGTCTATCACACTGTGTGGCAGCTGAAGTGAGATACATGTCCTGAAATCTTGGTTTTCTTTGCATCACATATCAGCTTGGTGAAGTGTCATGATAATCCACAGAAGGAGTCATGCAGCAGTGGGGAAATTCAGTGAGAAGGTTTTAAAGAAAAGGGAACACACTAATATCATAATCCTGCTTCTATTCTGTCAGGTGAGCTGGATTCTTGGAGCCCCTGGAAAGGTGTTTTATGCTAAGCAAGGATTTGACATTTCCCCTGACCTGCAGAAATTAAGAACAAAATAAAAGAAAGAGATGGATTCGAATCACAACTGATTGAGTTCACCAGAACTGTGTTCAAAGACCCTGAAGAGACCCTGCTAACAAGACAGATTCAACTGCACCTAAAACTTTATTGAATTACACATCTTCCCAGACAGTCCATAAACTCTGAGCAGATTTCCCCCCACCTGCTCTAGTAACCTATTCCAGTGCACAAGTTCACTGCTTTTTCTAACATAAGCACGAGCTCCTTGGCTGGAATTTAGGACCATTAATTCTCAGGTGGTGTTTCCCAAGTACCAGAACATGCAACACCAACAGCAAAAGCTGCAATGGCTGAGCTGACAGCTGCTGCTGGCAGGGGATGGTCTGCATGCTACCTCTCCTCCTTAATCCCAGCCTGTTTGTCTCCTCTCTGAACGAAATGGCAAGTTTAAACAGAGGCAGTCATTAATTACATGCTTTGGTTTGAAGTAGCTCAACACTGGAGCTAAAATAATCAAGACTTTTCAGCACTGCTACAGCACAAATGATGCACAACCCCCTTCAGAACTGTCTCCTGCCCAAATGTTCCTTCTGTTTGTCTCTGCAACCCTGAGCAGGGTTAGGATGGCCCAGGACAGGTTTAGGCACAAGAGCTGACACTGGGCAGTGTGGCTGATGCCCTCTTGATCCTGGTCCCTCACCAGACTGGTGCCCAGCTCCTCAGAACTGCTCCACAGGAGGGACAGGCAGCAATGGGCTGGTTCAGCTCTTCTAAAAAGAAATATCTTCAATANCAATTGTCTTATGTTCCTAAAAGCTATTTGTCAGTTTCTATATTCTTCATTATAAACCCAGCTAACCAAACATTGTGTTGACAAGCAATCAATTATTAGTTAACTACGAACTCTTAACTTCTTCAAGGCCTACCCATTTATTTTAATTAACTCCAATAAGGCTTATCTCTAACTAAAATCTTAGCTCCTCTAAAATCTCTAAATTTCTTAAAGTTTATGTTTCACCTGGAGCAGCTTCTGCTCTGCCTAACCCCCCTGTTCACAGGAGTTACAGCTCTTTCTCCCTGGCAATGGCTCCAGACCATGCACAGCCCACTCAGCTGTCACAGAGTGTGTAAATGAGAGGAGGGGGCTGTGCTGGATCCCCCTCCCTCCCCATGCTCACAGCCCACAGCCAGGCCCATCCCTCCCTGCAAAGCAGCTTCTGAGAGGAGGCTTCCAAAGAGGTTTTCCTAAAGAGCACACAACTACAGGTATGGGGACTGCTGTCAGGAAAGTGCAGGTGATGAAGTATTGCTCATGTAATGCTGCAGGAACACGTGGGGACACAAATTCAACACGCTGTGTCACCCTGGGAACGTGGGCATGTGGGACCTGGACAGCTGGACAGATTGGGCTGAATGTGCTGCCACTGCAGGGGTGGGAAATGCCAGGATGGCATGTGACACAGCTCTTGGCTCTGCTGAGGCCAGCAGGGTCCCTGCAGAAGTACAAATGTGCATGGTTGGTGATTCATCTCTCCACGTGCCAGTGCCGGGGCCCAACTGGCAAACTTCACGTGCTGAAGACAAAATTCTTCTGCTTTTGCTGTTCCTCTGAGCTCAGCAAGATGTGGTTAGTGCCACTCCCAAACTCTCTAGCTGGGACAACTACCTCTGAAAAGAGCCACAACAATGGTCACAGAGCTGCTGAAAGTCAGCAGCTCCTCTGCAGGCAGCCAGCTGGTGTTTGGTTTACCAGCTGAAGCAGTACAGAGAGGCAGAGATCCCATCTGTCCCTTGCCAGCCTCTGGGCTGGGGCACATCTGCCTCCAGAGCAGAGCTTCCCTCCTCTGCCCTCCTGCCCAGCACAGGCACCTGAGCACACATCAGCCCAGGTGCAGGAAGCACCTTTGTCACACCTTGTCACACCTTTGTTGCTACAGGACACGTGAAAACACAACGCGTGCACACCACAGCTGCAAGGTGAAAAAGAGAGCTTTATTTTCTGACTCCAGTATTTATAGTTTTACAAAAGTGACAGTGGATTGGAGGGTGAAAGGGCCACCTCTCCAATGACACTGGACAAATTACAAATCTATCAACTTTCTCCACTTCTATGAGGGAATACAAAACAATTGAGTTGTTTACAGAAAGTGTGTGGGAAAGTTTGCAACAAGAATGAAAACATCAGAAGGCTAGAAGATAAAAAATCTTAAAAAATCAGGGTGACACACCTTGTCACACCTTGCCAGCTCTGGGGCAGCCTGACCATCAGCTCCTGTGAGCAGCCACCCTGCTGATGGGCTGGCATTTCTGGAATGGGAATTCTAAGCTGGTCTGCCCTGCTTTGCCCATGGAGACATTGAGGAGCCCAGCCCCTGGGGATTATTTTCTGTTCCAGCCCTTGTTTTCCCTCCTTGCAGCCTCACAGAAGTGAGCAGGATAACTAACTAGCTCTGCTGTGCACAAAAGCTCTGAATGTTAAATTCACCAAGTATCTGTTTCCTACACAGGAAATCTAACAAGGAGGCTGCCCTCTATACTTTCTCCTTTGTCAGGCATGTGGGCTCCCACATTATGCAGGCAGGCTTTGTATAGCTGCATGTTTCCCACACATAAATACTCATGAAGGAGAGACAGTCCATGCATCTTCACTCTGCAATTCAAATTATCCCTCATTTTTATCAGTGGAAATCCACTGTGGTTTAGTGAAGGCAGCACTATTACATCATGCAAGAGTAAAATGCTGCCCTGCAATATCAGTATCTCTACATTCTGTATTTTTCTAACAAAAGGAATCCATTAAGAAGTCACACAGTGATGACAATTAAAGCTTCTATTACAAGGACACAAGTCAACTCCCCAGCCATGGGAAGTGCTCCACTTGTCTCAGTTACATGGCTCTATTAACACTCTCAACAGATGCCAGCATAGTCTCTATGTCTAGATGTGTTGAAAATATAAAAAACCCACTTAATTTTGAATTTAAAAAATAATAGCTATGTCTAATAATGCTTTAGAGTCAATATCACATGGCAGCAGCTCTATTGCTCAACAGGTAAATGATTTCTGTCTGCATTTATGGTGATATTGATTTATCACTTCAAAAGTATATGAATACATTTCCTAAAAGGGTGAGATTTTTCAAGTAGCCCTTCAAAGAAGGCTTCATGAGCCACTGCTTGTTTTTAACACTGAACTTTTTGGAGAAGGTAAAAAAATCTCCAGCTCCTATTGAGCTTGAAAGTGCTGTAGACTCTGAATACACACGAAGGTGCCCTAGGAAAGAACTGCATCTTTGATTTGTAGGCACAAAGAGGGGAAATGACAAAAGTGGAATTCTAGGTAAGAGAAGGTGGCTTTCACTCAGCAGTCACTTAGGTGACACCATAAAGCTTTTCTCATCAGCTCCAGGTGTGCCAGCCCTGAGTGGCAGCACTCATTTCACCCCCAGTGACTGCCCTGGCCCCTGCACAGAAGGGGAGAGGGAGAGGATAAAAAATCCCACAACAAAAACCAACATCCCTTTAGAGCACAGACACTTACCTAAACCATGTCAAACGAGCAAACACGTGCAGGTCAGAGGATGTCCAGGAAACATGAAAAAAGAAAAAAAAAGAGGGAGCACATTAGTTGCAATTCCCATTGGCCTGATGACAGGAGCTAAGAGTGCCCCACAAAATCAGACTCAACCTTTATTAGAGTGAGCAAAGTGTAACAAAATAATTCTCCTCCAGTGCTGCCTTTTTGCTGTGTGTTAGTTTAGCAGTAGTGTGATGCATGCAGATGAAAAAGCAGAGAATTCAAACCAAATCCTTAGTGCACTATGGATGGAACAAAACTGTTGAGTTTTTTGTTGTTTTTTTGG
>VXBC01005037.1:32229-93439 GCA_013399945.1 Ploceus nigricollis | reverse complement strand
TTTTTTTGTTTTTTTGGTTTTTTGGTTTTTTGTTTTGTTTTGGTTTTTTTTTGTTTGTTTGTTTGTTAGGGTCAGGATTAAATTGTGAGATGGTATTTTTTGTTTGGACTTAGATGTTTATTAGTTTTTATGTATATTATAGTCTCACAAATGGTGAGTTTTATAGTCGTTTATTAATAAGTTAAAAATGGAGCCTTATCCCTCTCTACAAGATTTTTTAAGGATTAACTGTTTAATTAAGAAATAACACTTAAATTATTTTTATTTTTAACTCAATAACTACTCGTGCTGTCTAATGTGGACTTTTAAATCTAATTATACAATACTATTTAAACTTATGGAGAAGGACCAGCATCCACCTTAAAACTTTTATTTTGTCTTATATATACTAGTATATTCTAAACCCTTAAACTCTAAGTTTTCCCCCATGTGATATCACACACTTCTATCCAAACTCCACACCCACAATCCCAGTTCTATCATTCCATTTTGGAAGCTTCTCCACAGCCTCAGGTCAATGCAGTGTTCTCTTGGGGGCACAGAAAGTCTAAAATTCTCAGCAAACCAGGGTTCCAACAGACAACTCCACCTGCAAGGCTCTCAGAGACCTCCCTCCCACAGCTGCTCGTGGTGGCTTGGCCACACAAACACTGACTTTCCCCTCACATCTCACTGATTTTGGTTTTAGGAATTTGATTCTCATTGAGTCCATTAATTCTGAGCTGTGCTAAGTCTGGAGCAAATTTCAAGAGCAGACAATCATCAGGGGAAAAAATGCTTCAGGAGAAAAGGAAAATAAAAGACAGGAATATGAGTAATTTTCAAAAAAATCTTTCTTTTGCGCTGTTGGATTTTTTCCCTTATTGAGGCTCCTGTTACAATGATATTTATTTGATACAGTATAACTTTATTCTTTCACTCCATTGCATGACAGAAGTCTTAATTCTTAACGAAGATTTTGTATGAGAGCAGTCAGCTCTCACTTCCACTAGCTGCAGTAACTCACAACTACATTTCTGCTGCAAAAGACATCAACAGGTAATAGGATATGCTTTATTAACCTTGACTACAAGCATTTAACAACAAATTTCAGTTTCTGCTTCTTTCCTTAAATCATGGATGGACATTTCCAACAGGAAATGACCACACCATTGCTCCCCAGTGTCTTCTTTCTCAGAGTCTTTAATTTTTGTCTTCTGATTCCTGCCAGAGCTTACTGTGATTTTATCTTGAGCCTTGCCATTGCTTTTATACAAAACTTCCTTGTAACCTCTCTGTTAGATCAAACTAATTTATCCTCATTTAAAAAATGGCCACCACCTCTCAGGGCATTCCTCCAGCCCTTCTGTGGGCAAAGGAGGATCATCAGTTTTCTATTTTGTCCATTCTCAGAGCTGGGGCAGCAGCTGATGGAATTATGAGCAAAATCCAAAACAAACAGTAAATAAATCCTCTGCAGTACAGAAACAGTCACCTCCAGAAAGCTCTGCCTGCATGGGCACACTGATGGCAGACTGGGCAAATTCAAAGAAAAATCCAACGAGAATTACTAAATACAGTAAGAACTGCATATCTAGGGCAGGAAATTTCTTGTCCTTACTCAGGGGAAGGAGCATCCACCCTTGCCTTGTTTCAGTTATCTGCAGCTCTCTTTCTTTGTGCTAAGGTGAGCCTTTAATCTGAGCCAGGACAGTGACATCCTGGCACTCAAAGGTTGAAGCCTGGCTCTCCTCCAGGCTGTCTGTGGCTACAAATCAGGGCAGGGGCTCATCAGGACAAAAGGTGTTAAGCAAGAGAAAATGGAAAAAAAAAGAGATTAGGGAGGAGAGTAGAACAGCTCCCCTTATTCCATGAGATTAATCAGAAAAAAAAAGTGCAACCAACCAATCCATTCAAAGGCAACTGAATAAACTTTCTGCACGTTTGGCTTAATCAGTAATATTTGAATTTTGAAGGAGAGATAATCCAGAACCCAAAGCAGGAACTTCCTTTAGTAACCACAACAATGAGGACTGGAGCCATGGGTCAAGTTGAGCTCAGCCTGTAAAACCTCAGTGCTCCATCCCACAGCCCCAGCACTGCCAGGGAAGGGCACAGCCTTCCCAAAACAGCATTTCTGCATAACACAATGTCCTCAGGAGCCAGGGGTTTAAAATCAACTAAGCAAATTATGACCCTCTACTCCCCAGCCTGAAGGACTCCTCCCCTCATCACCAGCCAACATCACTCTGTGTCACTCTGTGCTGGCTAAACCAGTATTTTCCTCCCATTTTTTCCTAATTTTAACATACTTTCCAAATGAACAGGAGCAACTCTTCATGGCAGGCTAGGCTAGGCAAAGTGCAGAAGCTCCTCCAGCACTGCCTGGTCTTTATTAGCATAAATAAATAATAATAAATAATAAATAACATTTTAGTCACTGTGTGGTTCTGCTGCCACAGCTCAGCCCTGATGCAGGGCTCCAGACCCACTGCCTGGTTAATCAGGATAAATGTTCCTTCATCTTTACAAGTGAGGGATTCTGCAGGACCCAAGCTGCAGAGATAGAAAGAAGAAGAACTGCTGCTGGCTGCCTTCTGCAGTGTGTTAGAGACACCTACACAGAGCCAGGCAATAACAGGAATTAGGATTGGACTCGTGTGGCCTTGCAGGGAAATCATGCCAGCTCTCCAAGGCTGACACATGCAGCAGGAGCAGCAAGGGAGCAAAAAGGAGACAAAGCCATTGGTAAGATGAAGAGATAACAAAATTAAACATCACAATGTGAACTTTTCCCTACCTTAGAATCAGACTAATATTTACAGCACAGCACAAAACTAACACAGTGTGATTTAAACTCCATTTAAATCCCTCTCTTATTGCATTTTTAAAATGCTAATTCCCTCTTCCATGAGGACAAATGAGTCCTCACACACAGATCAGGTATCAGCCAACTACACTATAAGGGAACAAAGCCCAGTTAGCATCCTCCACTACAAGGAATTTCCTATGGAAAATAAATAAAAAGGCAATGTTTTGTGCACTCCTGGGCCTTGGCTGGCTGTGGCAAGACAGCAGAATTCCTTGTTTCAGCATTTAAGCAGGGTTTCAGTTCAAAGCCTTGGGCACAGAGTGACAGAGAAAAACAGCTCTAATAATTCTGTAGCTCAGACTCAAATGTTACCATCACTTGGCATTTCTGCTAAGTGTCCCCTCTTTTTTGGAGACATCCAGGGAGCTCCATGGGCAGGGATGAACAGAGCAGAACAGGAAAGGCTCTGGGTAAGCTCTCCCATGGCCTCTCAACTCGGGGCAAGGCCAGCTGGCAGAGGGACCTGCTGAGGTCCCAGCAAACCCTGTGCAAGCTGAAAAGAAGATGAAAACCAATTCCACTCAAAACCCATTTTTCAAAAGCCTTGATGACTTTCACTGCTCTCCAGAATAAGCTAGCATTTCATTGAAATGAAACCACACGGTAAATGCTATGAGTTTTTTTCCAGATTAGTCATAAAAAGGTTTGTGTGGAATGAAATTAGACTGATTCCTCTTAATTGTCACTGAAGATTTTTCTGTTTCTGTATGAAGTGGGCTGAGTTTATATTGGGCATTGATGAAACTACAGTTTTCTCCCTTAAAACATGTTTAAAAAGCATTCAGTATTCCACTTTAGCAGCTCCCCTATATAGTGAACTGAAAAACAGTGATAAGATGTCTCCAAAAAAGTTAGCTTTTCAGGCAGTAAAAGTGATACCTTTATGCTAGAATATTTGTTTTACTAAACACTGAACAGTACTTTTCAGAACTGAGAAGAAAATCTAAGGATTCATCACAACTAAGTGTCACATCAGCCATTCCATACAGTCTTTGAAACCAACAGACAGTTTTGGGGCATGGAATTTAATTTGTTTTCTTCAAACAAAGGAAATAAATGCATATAAACCTTACTCTTACTGAAATCAGTAGCTCTGACTTCAGTGACAGCAGAATTAGATCAGCACCCTGCACTTTTTGGGATCCCACCTGCATTCAGTGCAGCACTGGTTTTGAGAAGCAGGACAGAGCATGGTTCTGAAAGGGTTATTTCATGACAGAGATGTTTACTTTACAAACACAAAAAAAACATTAGGTGCTATTTTTACCAACTTTTCCTGTGAAGTGTTTTTCTTCCTTTCAGGTGTATATTTGTATTAAGGAAATAGGGTTTTTTTAAATGAGAAAGGGAGATCCAAAGGTTTGCTTTGATTGGAAAGTGGCACAGAGAGGCAAATGCATCCCTGAGAAGTTGAGAAAGTGCTGGATCATGAAGCACAAGGGTTCCCAGACCCCTGTCCTGCTGTACAGCCATAGCATCATTTCACCTCCTGGGCCTCTTCTCATCTTTGCTTGCAGGAATCTGAAAGCAGGGACTGGCTCTCACCATATTATGCTCAACATAAAAAAAACCCACTCAAATTTATGCCATTTTGTTCCACCAAATTACAGTGATTTTGCAGATTTCCCTCAGTATTTCTTCTCAGAATCTCTCTGACTTGATTTGGTAGAGCCAGAGTGAATAAACACTTTAGAAACCAAACTCTGCCTTGTTTCAGAGAATTTGTCACTGCCCATGAAATCCCAATCTTGGCTCAAGGGCAAGTAAAGCTGTGTGCTATACATGCTCTTTTCTAGTTTCCAATGCTGCTGCTGGGGATGGGTGAAGCTGAGCCCTCAGCAGAGGTTCAGCAGCCCTGTCTGGGCTGTCAGCTCACACCACCTCACCTGCTGCCACCAGCAGCTCAAAAACTCAGCACAGCCACTCCTGCCAGCCAAATGCCCTTCCCTGCCTGTGCCACACCTGCTGATGAGCAACAGAAACAAAACCCACTGGGGGGAAAAAACCCAATTAACATGCTTAAGAAAAGATGATCTGAGTCTGCTTGCTCTTCCCTGCTCCGTGGTACCAAGGGCTTAAAAATTACCTGCACACCAAGTACACCTGTGTGGCATCTGGGCACAGCTGTCAGAACAAAGAAATCAGGGCTGAGTGTCCTCCCCACCAATGGCTTGGCCAGGTACTCACAGCTCTCACTCTCCTTGTGCCTGCAAGGCAGCTTGAACCCCAGCTTGGTTTCTTCCCCAACCCTATGAACTGCATTAAAATAAAATTTTTCTTTTTTTTTTGTTTGACAACTTCAAAAGAAAGAAAAGTCTTAATTAACAAAGGGGTGTCAGCTCCTGAAAAGTGCTGTGATTACAAAAACATTTCCAAAGTCTTATATTTCTAGAGTCTTTCAAAAAGTCTGCTTGAGTTTTCCTCAGTCTTCAGTACAAACTCTCTGGGTTATGAAACCTGTATTCAGACACAACCAGGGATAAAGAAGCACAGAAGGTTTAGAGATCAGTAGGTATAGAAATCTAAACATAGAAATCTAAACTTCCATATCCTGGTACTTGCACTCAGATCTGAAACTTAGAGAGGGGGAAGAGCCCTGACATTGTCAGTACACAGCTTCCTCAGTTCTCCTAGGCTGCACTCTCATTTGTGCTTAGCAATTAGAGAAATACCAGATAGTCACGAGTCTCCTGGTATCTTATCAGAGCGAGAAACAGGAATTTTATCACTTTTATTAAAAAAGTAAACATTCTGCCCCCTTCCCTTTCCACTGCTTCCCTCAGTAAACTACTCCAGCCCTGACAGATGAGAAGCCTTTGCCCAGCACACACTTTCCTGGCAAAACCAAATATCCACAGGACTCCTGTGACATGATTATCCTTGATAATTCCCTTGATGTTCCCTTGATCCTGCAGCAGAGGAGGGTCCAGTAGCCAATGACAGCATCCCAAGTTGGAGTGTGCCAAGGCAGCTCCCTGCTCTCCTGTCTCAAATCCCACCAGAAATCTGCACTGGTGTGAGCATGGCTGCTTCACTCCAGACACTTATGATGTCAGGAAAGGAGAAGAGGGAGTTAAAAACCAAAATCCTCTTGGGAGTCACTCAACTCACAGGAGCACAGCAGACATCACTGCTGGAAGAGCCAGGAGAAGTTGGAAGCTTGAGGGACCAGTGATCACAGCATGCTGAAGGAACAGGATCTGATGGCCCACAGGGTCTGTCTGAAAAAATGACTGAACTGCAGTCTCAGGGAAGTTTTCTGCTCAGGTTGAGCACAGCCCTGAAGCAATTTGGTGTGTCTATCAGCTCTGCCAAGGGAGAAGGACAGCAAAGGGACAGAAGGGACAGCAGGGACAGGAACGTTCAAGCAGAGGTGAAAGCACTCAGGATCTGGGCTTGTTTTGAGTTAGTTTTTCCACAGTGGTTTGTATGGCACTGTGCTCTGCATTTGTGCTGGGAACAGTGCTGACAATCCAGGGGTGTTTCTGTAATTGCTGAGCAGTGCCTGTTACACACAGTCAAGGCCTTTTCTGCTCCTCAGCCCCCCAGTGAGGAGGCTGGGGGTGCAGAAGGAGTCAGGAGGGGACACAGCCAGGACAGCTGACCCAGGGGCTATCCCACACCCTATGGCACTGTGCTCAGCGTGGAGAAGGGCAGTGTGATGGCATTTGTCTTCCCAAGTCACTGTCACACATGGGGAAGCCCTGCTCTCCTGGAGATGGCTGAACTCCAGCTGATAAGGGGGGAGTGTATTCCTTGTTTTGCTTTGCTTCTTTTTCTTCTTTGTTTTGCTTTAGCCTCACCTACTGAACTGTTCACCAACATCTCTGAGTGTCTCACTTCTGATTCTCTCCCCCATCAGTGGGGAGTGAGTGAGCACCCGTGTGGGGCTCAGCTGCTGCTGGGGTTAAACCACCACAGAGCCCTCGTGGGGTGAGGCACAGCTATGGGGAAATGGCCAACACACAGCCCTTCATGAATAATCCACAAAGACACCAACACCTGCAGTGCAATGAAGGCAAGAAAACAGACACACAACCAAACCAACACATGGACACCTGGGAACAAGAAAAAACCCCACTGTTCCTTTCATGTGGATATTTAGAAGTCTAAGCAGCCCTCAGACTTTCTGTGAATACACTCCTGCCTGGGTGGCAGGAGCAGCACAGTTATGTAAGGTACATGTGGTTTTCAGATTCCAAACAATACTCTTATGCCAAAGTGATATATAGGCTAGCTACTGACAGAAATGAAAATGCTGCTCATGAAGGTATTGTCCTGTGCATCAGCAACAAAAGGAATAAAACAATCTTGCAATAATTTCCCTAGGGCTGGGGAAAACAAAAAAAAAAAACAAAAAACACAACAGCTAACTGTTCTCTGCACCATGGTAAACTCATTTTGATTCATTTTGATAGAGTGAAACATAACATGCCTCCAATTAAACTCACTCCAAGCTTAAGGGACACCTCTCTGATCCTTCAGCCAACAGTGACAAACATGAGACACAGAGGTCCACATCTGTACCTCAGCCCACTTACTTCAGTGAGCTTTCAGCAGAAGACAGCAATGGTTATGAAAGCTCATCTTTGCCTGTTGGAGTATAATTTTAACACCTCCTAAAATTTACAAAGGCACTTCCACCAGCCTGTCTAAACCATCCCAAGCCCAGCTGTTCAGTAGAGAAGCTTGCCAACTGTCTGTAAAAAGCAGCACATCTTTAAGTTACTGCATAAACAAAGCGACATCAATTTTTCTGAACATCGGTACAAGTCACTAGGTCGTATTTCAGCAGGGCTCAAAGCAGCAGCAAAATGACAGCTGCCATCTCTGTTGTGAAAAAGCACTTCAAGAGAAAAATTATGCCTTGGTTTCAGGCATTGTGGGTGTACACAGCACCCATTTCCTTCTCAGCAATCCAGCCCTTTCAGGTTCTGTTAGGATAAGCCTAAGCACTCTCTCCTGTACAAGCAAAAAAAAAGATTTAGATTTGGAGGTGCAGTTTGCTGCAAGATCAGGCTGCAGGCAAAGACATCTTTGTGCAAAGGATAAATTTTCATTAACCCACTCTTGGGGTTTTGTTTGTTTGTTTAAGCCTGACATTTATTAGGTTTGAAAAAGTATGTGTTTGTGGTGTAGGTGTACCAGTGGTATAAGCAACCTCAAAACACACACAATTCTTTGACAACTGAAATGAGCAGGGAGGCTTTTCACCCCCGGGGATCTCCCTGGCTGAATTTAATTGCAGGAAGCTCCCATGTTTTGACCTTGCTCCCAGCCCTTCAGGTTGCTGGCAGAAGGAAGCAATGCTTTCCCCAGCCCAGGCATTCCTGCACACCCTGTCCATATGCCAGGGTGGGACACAACCCATCACCACAGGAACATTATCTGCAGCTGGAGGCTACAGAATAAACTTTCTCCCAGGTGTGGGCATTTTTCCTAGGGAATCTTGATTGAATTTTTTTGTCCTTCTAGGAGGGACCTGAGATGGACACAGGGGAGCTATGCCATGGCTATAAAAATGGGAGAAATTTCCAGGTCCTGGCCACATCCTGGGTGATGCTGGCTCTGCTCTCCATGCTCTGCTCAGCAGCAGGGCTCAGGGCAGAGAGCTTGGCTGTAAAATGAAGATTTCACAAGCCCTGAACACAACACAGCTTCCCTCCTGTTTTCCCTCCTGACCAGCCAGAAAGGCAGACATTTAATATCCAGGCTCATTACTCGTCCTAATGAAATGTCAGCAGCAAACACACAGGTGTTTAACTGCTGCTGGAATGCCTGCAGATGCCAGCAATCCCTCAGGCAGGGAATCATCCCAGTCAAGAGCCTTGAAAAGGTCACAAAGGCAGTGCAAGGTCGCAGGAGACCTCTGACCTTCATTTGCTGTGCTGAAGGAGCTTTAGCTCTCCCTCCCTTTGCTTTCCCAAGCCCCCAGAGCATTCCCTGCTCTCCCCCAGCCCTCTGTGGCAATGCAGCCTCTCAAGGGCTCTTCTGCCTCATTCAAAACAAGTGCAAATGTGTGACCTGACCGGGAGCCAACAAAGACAAGTCACAAACAGCTCCTGAATGGAGCTGCAGCTCTGCCTCCCTCCCTCCCTCCCTCTCCTGCTCTGCTCCCCAGAGAGGCTGGGATGTTCATCTGCATTACAAGCCCCGGGCTGGCCAAAAGCATCCTTCTCCCAGTGCAGGGCAGGGTGTGATTTATGGCTCTGGCTTGGGAGGCACAGAGCTGGCTGCAGGCAGTGCAACTGTGCAGGAGCTCCTTGACAGGAATCCAGTGGGAAAGGACGACCAAAACCAGGGCCACAAAAAAAGGGCCAACAAAAGAGGAGAGCAGTGGGCTAATTTAGGCAGGTTCCTTCCACTTGCAGCTTAAAGATTACAGATATAAACACTGCTAAATATTCTGCCTAGCTTGCCTTTCCTGAAAAAGGGAATGAGGGTAGGGAAAGTGTCAGGTTAAGCCCTTTTCTGACCCAGAGATGGGGCAACTGAGAGGTGTTTTAAAAACTTTTACTCTGTTTTCAGTCTCATGAGAAGGGTGAGACAAAACAGATGTTATAATTCACACCATCACAATCAGAAGCCAAGTATTTCCTAATTACAATACATTATAAGTGTTCCTTGGCCTATCAGCTTTTTGCTACACCATGCTGTAAATGCCTTAAAGCCAATCATCTAAAATTACCCCTCATGGGTCCCACTACAATGCACCTTTCACAGCTCTGTTTCTCCAAAGTATCAAGTCTTATTTGCAAGGCCATCCTTTGAAACTTGTTTCTAGTTCCATTTCTCTCTCAGCAATGTCTGTCCTATTCCATGGCATTTCCAAGTCAGCATTTCTTATCTCAAAGTTTGCATACAGATGCTCACTGTGAGAGCCTTCTGTCAAGTTTTGAGAATTTTCTACATATCCATTTCCCACAGGAAAGCACAGAATTTCCACACAGTTGTTTTATTTTTCTCCTGCTCCAAGTCACACACCTAAAGAAGCCCACAGGTATTTGGGCAGCTGGAGGCTGCCATTGCAACTGTGCAGCGTTGTTAGAAAGCAGGACAAAAAGGAAGGGGAAATAAAAAGCAACATTTTCAATAAAGCAGCCAAAGCCACAGGGGTTCTTTTAGTTCTGGCATCAGCTGCAAGCACACAAGTATTTGGCAAGTCCCATCCTGCTCCTTGGTTGCTGCAGGATCACTCCACCTTTTGGCACAACTGGCAGCATCTGAGCAGAGCTCGAGCAGAAGAATACAGCAGGGCACAGAAAGAGCTTGTTAACCTGCACTTACCTGGCTTGGCTCAAACAAATTCTCTGTAAAAACCACATTAAAATGTAGCTGACAGATTTGTTGTTTACTTCAACAACACCTGCAGCTCTATCTTGGACTCTTAGAGAAAATACTATAGATGAAGTTGTGAATTTCAGTTTCTGCTCATTTATGCCTGACTGAAAGATTCTCTAGTTGTCTTCAAAGTGTTTGAGCTCACCTAAAAACAGAGATGAGGAATAGCAGCAGCTTATGAAACCAACTGACTGTTCTCCAAAGTATTGGGAAGCCAATACCCATAAACTCACAAATCTTGTGCTTGCTGGGCACAAAAATCAAGTGCTCATTTAGTAATAAACACAAAAAAATGAAGAAAAGGAGTTTATGAAAAGACTGTGATACAAGGCATTTAAAAACATGTATGTCAGTAAAACCCCTTTTGGTTCACATGGGCTTGGGATTTTTGTTCAAGCTTTTGCTTGGAATTTTTTTTACCTCATTCATGGTGCACGGTAAAGTAAATTGCTTTTTTTCCATACAGAAATGTTCTCTGGGTCTACTTCAAGTTGTTTTGCCTTTGGACTTCCTCTTTTCTTCACCCTCTTCTCCTACCAAAGAGCCTCGTGTCAAAGACACCGTGAAATCCTTACTGACACTTCCAACTTCTCCTTTCCCACAGCCAGAATAACACTGCTGCTGCTGGAGCCAGGATCTAAAGTAAAAAAACATCTTTGCCAAACTTGGAAACACGGGATGAATGCTGAGGGATTGCTCCACACTCACGCCCATCTCAGGGCTCCCTGGTGCTCTGGAGGACAAACACTGCACTGTGCTCCTTCCTCCTCTCCCCAGAGCAGACCATGGTGATGGGATGAGGAGCAGCACCCTGTCCTGAAGGGGCAGAGATCAGGATCTCAGAACACACCTTTGTTTTGTCCTCGCTGTGGTGCAGACAGCAGGAAATTCCAACAACTCTCCTGCAGCTCACGCACCTGAGCTGCCCAGGTGTGAGCAGCCTCTCTGCTCCAGCTGCCCAGCACACACAGAGGCTCTGCAGGCTGTCAAACTGCTATTTATACAAATAAAGAAGTGAACTCTCACAGGCACGCTCACATTTTTGCAAATTGAAATCTATTTGGGCAACTGCTCAAAGAACAACTGAGGATTTTAGTAAAACCACTCCTGCCATGCCAGGGCTTCCACTCACATGACCCCTATGACAACTTAATTAACAGTTTAGTTACTGGGGTCAGGTTGTTCTATTCTCTTCACAAGGCCTACATCAGGACTGAGCCCTGTACATGGCAGCTGGGCACAGGATTTCCCAAGTAAATGGGGGTGTCAGAACTGTTTTAAAATTCTCCCCTCCTCTCCTATTAATTCTCTCTACAACTCCTTTTTGCCCTTTTAATTTCGCCACCGTAGTCATTCATTGGCAGGCAGAAGTTGGCTCAGTAAATTATTCCCAGCTCAAAATACTAAGCTTTCAAAGAAAAATGTGAGTGAATTCCACATCAGCCCTGAAATTCCCTTGAGTTTATGAGAGGTCAGGGCAGCATCAGGCAAAGCAGTGAAAAAAATGGTTTACACATTCCTGGCTAGGAATACTCTTTCCCTTCCTCCTTCCAGCCCCCAGCACTGAAAAATCTCTGTATTTCAGGAGCTGAGGTAGCAGAATAGTTAGAAGTTGGACAGTGATGAGAACTGTGCTTTGAAAATCCAGTCTGGCCCTTCCTACTCCTTTTGGGAACAGGAACACAAGGTGGCAAAGGACAGTAAGCAGAAACACTGGGCAGCTCAGTTCCCAGGCTATACTGCCGAGTTAAGCCATCTCAAATGCAAGCAAAGCAACAGAAATATGTTAAATGCATAAAGGGGAAGTTTTTGCTTCTCTAGTGAGCTGCTTTTCTTTTTTAATATCAGTATGAAGAGCATAACAAATTATCTGTTTGCTCTTTTATTTCAGATATTTAAATAGTTCAAGATATCATTCACCAAACTCTGATAAGAAATGGCAAATGCATTCCTACAGCAGAGAGCAGCAGCTGGCTGTGCTGAGATGTGCACACTGCAGAGACACTCAAAGTTCATTTTTCACATCTGAGGTTTCACACTAATGAAGAAAACAGGAAGTGGTTACCTACAGCTGAAGCCAGCAGCAATCCATCCCAAGGTGAAAAGTTTGAGTTTCTAAATGTAAAGAGTCTCTTTCAGACCATTTCCCTACTTTCTCTAATTCTACAAAAGACACCAAAATGAAGACCATGAGCAGTGCTTACAGTTGTGAGCATTTAGCTCTTGTGGGTCTAATGATTTATTTGTCTCTATTGCTGTTCAGAGCAGCACCTTGATTTAAACAGACAGCAGGGGCAAGTGGACAAAATACAGATCTAAACCATGGCTTTGATCACCACCAGCACTGGGCAAGCCATGTCATTTGGGAAGCTGTGCCACAGCTCACCATGTATCCAGCACCCAGCAAGACCCTACTGCCACTGCCCATCAACCTCAGGAACAGGCTCCTCAGAAATGCAGTTTGTGACCCTGTGCTTCACAACAAACACCTTAATGCCCAGCTCCTGAGCCAGCTCAGCCACGGCTGCTCAGGCTGAGGGAGGGATGTGCTGCGGGACTCTTGGGCAACTCATGTTTTTCCCTCATTAAGAACTTGCTCTGTGGCCTGAGAGGGCTCCCAGTCTCTAACAGAGGTCTCCCTTCTCCTTCTCCCTTTCTGTGGGTACCATGAAATCACACTTGCTAAAGCAAAACCTCTTAAAAATGTTTCTCAGACACATTTTCTCTCTTTGCTGGGTACCAGAATGCATCACTTCCCAAGAATATCTTTCACCAGCATTTCACAAGTCCTCAGGCAATCCCAATCCAGCTCTGTCACAAAATGCCCACTTCGTGCCTCATGTAAATCCCAGCTGGCACCACACATTTCATTCTGTGCATTTATTTATAACTTTAAAAGTTAAAACTAATTTTCTCAGAGACTCCCAACATGAGTGAAAAAGCAGATCACGTGCAGTGGGAGAACTGCAGGGGAAGCATATCCCTCATGGTCTTTTCCCTTTCCTAGCATGCATTAAGGGATTCAGGTTCATTTCTGTGGTAACACAATATTGGCCTTGTTCCAGCAAGGTCAGAAATTCCCTGCACAGCCTTAGCCACTGCTTTCCATTTCAGTATCTGCACCACTGTTCTCCCTGCTCATGGCATCTACTGAACACACTGAAACATCAGATCATGGGGTCATTTTGAAAGTTGGCTCGCACATTTTAAGAGAAAGAGCTCAAAGAAACTCTGTTTTGGCATGAGAACTGTGACAGGAACTGAAATAGTATGTCCAGGAGCAAAAACTTATGTATTAGGGAAAAGAGAGTACAGAAGTGCTGTTAACCCATCTTTGCACCCTGTTTCTTAATTCCTGAGGGAAAATCAGACTATTTTTAAAAATATTGATGGTGACTTTTCTACACTGACAATTAGCACAACTCTTCAAACCTAAGGAAGGAAATAGCTATGGCCTGAATAAACAGGGAAGAAAGAATATTAGCAAGGAATTTCAGATGACATTTCTATCAATTCTAGCCAGCAGGTGCTGCTCTGGCAATAGGAAGTTAAGAGTTACAAAAGCTTCATAAAAACAACTGCACCACATGAAGACAAAGAAACATCATATGGATGGAGAAAAACGAACAATTGAAACTACAACTGTTACATGGAGAAGAAAACCATAAATATTTCAGCCCTATTCTTATTGATGCTGCATGCCACAGCTCCATTCTGGTCTGTATCATTCCATCCTCACTGGATAATTTCACAAATAACAACCTATTAACAACATGTTGACTTCAAACCATTGTTCTCTCTTCTCGTCCCATTCTCTGATATTTGACACTGAAATTGTTCCAAGGACATTTGAAACATCAGGAACTAAATAATAAAATAGTTTCTTGCCCCATTCCAGTGTAAAAAGCAGCCCAAACATGCTGTAAGTAGAGGTGAAAAGGAGAAAGTCACAAAGATTTTTAGATAAAAAGAAAAAACCAAACCAAAAAAACTGAATCATTGCTCCACATTTGCCCCACCCCCTTACTTCTGTAACCTCTCCTCTTTCTAAACCTCCAGTCCAGGGGGGAAACACAAGGGGCTTTCTAATCATGGAATATTTATGGACCTGGAGACCTGGGAGCCTTGAAAAGAAGGAAGATTCATGCATAATACAGGGACAGGACATGCTGTATGAAAGGACAAATTTACCACACTGGCAAAATGAACTGAGAGGCATAAAACCCATTAGGGAAAAAAAGCCAAGAAACATGGCTCAAAAGTTGTGAATACTGGACAAGAACCAAATACCAGAACTGGTAACCAGCATACACTGGACAGACTATTGACATTTCCTATTCCGATTTATTAGCTGATAAATGATCAAGCTAATTAAATTAACCTTTTCCCACCAGCAGTTAACTGAAAAGCTCCCTCCCCTCTGAATTACAAGGAGATTAGGAAAAACTAAAAAATAATTGCAGGTAACTTATACAATGGAAGAATCCTCAATTCTTCAATACAACACAAAACAGAAAATCACCAGGCACTGCTCTCTACCCCCAAAAAATGAATGATACAGAACCTGATCCAATGACTGCCAAAAAGCCAAAACAAAGGTGTTCACACCATTCCTTCCTCTCCCTGAGAGGCTGTTTGCTCAATTCTACTCATTCTTTATCAGCACAATTCCAGTCTTATAATAAGAAGGTATAAAAGCAGTACTTTTTTTTTTCGTTTTTTAAACTCCAGTAAATAAGAAAACAACAAATAAATAATAAATAATAAATAAGCAATAAATAATAAATAACAAACAAACAAATAAAAATTAAACAGAACAGGGGCTGTTGCAGATGTCAGGAGTGTCCTGCAGACAGACTATAAGCTGTGTTTCAGGCCAACCACATGAAAAAAGAACAGATGTGAAGGTGTCCTGCCTTCCTTTAGCGAGCTGAGAACCAGGGAGGGAAAACCTGCTCCTTCTCTACAAAAAAGGACAACCTTCACATCCCAAACTCCTTTAGTCTGCTGATTGTGAAGGTCCAAAATGCAGAGGCTAAAGATTTACAACGACATAAATCCCCACATGACCATAACACATGCAAAAAACCTCTTCACTGTGTGAACACAACCTGATGTCCTTCAGCATTGCCTAAAAACAACCATGACAGCACCTCAGGTCTTTTCCTAAGGAGATTTCAACTTTTCCAGGGTTTCATGGTTTCTAGAAAACCTAGGTAAAGAAGCAGGTGTGGCATTTCACCTTTTCCAGTTTGCACAATTTCCTTGAGCAGCTGCTAATGGACCCAAGGACCCCGCCCCTCCACAGATTTAAGGATAAAAACTGAGTGGAAGTGTAACTCCATCTAACAATGAAATTTCCCAAAGACATTCAAACGAAAACAGTGATCCAGGACTGCAGAAACAAAGTACAAAAGTCGAAAAACAAATTATATCCCTTGGAAATGTATATAAAAATCTCTTATTTTCACACTGTGGAGCTCACAGGGACACCAAATGGTACATCAGGATGGTAGAGCATACATAATTTTCAAGCTGTAAGCAAGCTTGGTCAAACTTACTTGGCTTGGGTCTTTCACAGCCACCTTAGAACAGGTCAGGACATACAGAGGAGCTGAGAAAGCAAAGGCTGAACAGCACCTGTGGCAAAGTTCTCGTTACTGCAGATGCAGAGGGAAATTGCAGAGCCCCCAGTGGGGCTCTTTCCTTCAGAAATCCTGGATTTCAGGTTCTGTGGCAGCTCCAGAGTGAGCAGGATGGGCTGCTCCCCTTGGTTCATGCCTGGTGCTGAGCTCCACGTGCCTTTACTAGAGGCCAAGGAAACCCAGTGTTCACAGAACACCCTCTCACAGCCCTGGGAGCAGCAGAGTGAGTGTTTTTCTGCTTTGTTCTTGCTTTTTTTCCAGCTCTGAAGCAGCCCAGAGAATATGAAGAGAACATTGTCATTTCAGCTTTCTCTGAGAAATAAAATTAGAATGTGCCCTTCAATTCTCCCTGAAAAGCATCTGAGTCCAAGGAAGTCTTTTATCAGGATTAGAGGTGAGGCTGAAAGCAAATGGTCTCTCTTAGCTGGTAAAAAAATTGCATTCCATTTCACAACCTCCCCACCCCCTGGGCCAAGAGTTTCATGCATATTTGACATGTTTTCCATCCAGACAGCAATACAGCATTTCTACCCACTTTCTTTCTTCTTCTAAGTGACACAAGTGCACAGTGTTTCTTTCTGAAATTTATTTTAAAATGGAATTAATTTTTAAATTGAATTTATTTTTAATTGAATTTATTTTAATTTTGCATTTATTTTAATTTGAATTTATTTTTTAATTGAATTATTTTTTAAACCTGAATACTCTAGGGTTTTTATCTTGACTTCACATGTTCTAATTTGTTAAAAAAAAAGAAAAGAAGAAAAAAGTAAGGTGTATATTATGAAGAAAAGCTGTTTGCAGCAATCTAGAAAGTGCTTATGGGGTTGTTATTTACTATTTAGGATTGCCATTACCATTACAGAGGTTTTTAAGCAAGATCTGCCATTCTGCCATGTTAGGACATACACAAAGCAAAGGCTGATCCTGGCCCAAGGCACCTAAATTATAAAAATCCCAAAAAGAAGCAGGAGGTGAGAGTGAACAGACACATGCTAGCAAGAAAAACACAGCAAGAGGCTGAAGTTGCCTTGCCCAGTGCTATGAGAAGTCAGGAATAAAATGCAATGTGCAGCACTCTGAACTCGTGCTGTGATTTCCAACAACCTTAACTGGAGTCCTACTTACAGCCTTGGGGATGCAGGAGAAAAAGGTTCCCCCTAACAAATCTACAACACAATAAATAAAACTTTTTAATACCTGTAATTACCCACAGATCAACTGGAGCAGATTTTTGCAGCTTTTAATAATTTCAGTACTTCTGAATTTTTGGGTAAAGAAGTATTTGGAAAAATCCAAGCAATTTAGACTCAAAAGAATTTATTGAGCCAAGAGAAGGGAATGCTGACTTCCAGATGCTTTTCCGCTATTCAGAAAATGCATTCATTGATTATAAAAACCACTGTATTTTTATTTTTCTTTTAAAAGTCAGAATGGGTTGTGCTTGCAATGATTGCTGTTGGTCAATGAACTGCAAGGTTAATTCACAGCATATGTGTGGAAATGGCAGCAAACACTGCAATGAAAGCAACTGCAATGAATGCTTAGAAAAGAGTAAAGTAGGCAGAAAAATGCTTGTTTTTTCCACAGTGATGTTTGTTTTCAAATTGTCATCTCCTCTTTTGCCAGAAGTTAAAAAAGTTAAACTCTTGCAGTTTCAACTCAAGGATGTTTTCAGTATCTTGTTTTATTTCTCCTCTAAACAAATCTGTATTTTTCTATGATATTTTTGTAGAAATTGATAGAAACATAGGAGAAGTAACAAAGTGTTATTTAAGACCTGTTTAATCTTAACCAAGACTGGTGGTCCAGAGGTTACCAAGTGCCTGTGAATGCACAGAGGTCACCTCCTCCTCCTCCTCCTCCCCCTCCTCCTCCGCTCCTCTTTTCACCCTCCATTGCCACAGCTGAGTGTAACTGCTTAAAAATCACTGTGGAAAAATAACACAGATTCAAAGAAGGCACCTGGAATTACTATTTACCCTGCCCCTCCACCAAATTTTAGGATAAAAACTGACTGAAAGTGTAACTCCATCTAACAATGAAATTTCCCCAAAGACATTCAAATGAAACAGCGATCCAGGACTGAAGAAAGGAAGTACAAAAGTCGAAAACCAAATGATATCCCTTGAAAATGTATTCCCCAACCATGCAAAAATCCCTTATTTTCACACTGTTACAGCTGTGGAGCTCACAGGGACACCAAATGGTGCATCAGGGTGGTACAACATAAATAATGCCACCCCCAGCAGGTGCCAATTCATCCCATTTCTTTTCCCCCCCCAGGTGAACATGCTGAATATCTAAGCCTTGGAAGGCTCTACCAAATCTCCAGAGAGCTTCTGGCAGTATTTGGCTTCTGCACAGGGAGGCTTGGGAAGGGAACAGTTTGTACCCTGCAAACAGGCAAGTGCAATGGCACAGTTTTGGAAAGATGACAAATATAGAAATGGAGCTGTCCACACCAGTTCCACCTTTCTTGCTTTTCTCTTTTATCCCTCTGTCCCATCTTTCTCCAAGAAAAGATTTTGGATTCTGCTCTCAGGGACTTTTCAAGGGAGCTGTAACAGCTGCAGACTGCAAGCAAACAGTGTATTTTCCTGCTCACCATCAGTCAGATGTATTAATTGGGTGCTTTGGCTTCACATCTTCAAAGCCTGTGTAGGAGTCACTGCAATGGTCCCACTACTGTTTGAATTTGTGACCTCGTGTCTAAGGAAGGTGGGCTCCCTTTTCCACACTTCATTTGTCTGTGAGAGCTGGAGTGCTGTGTTCTGCTCTCAAATTTCTTTTTGCCAGTCCACTTAGCACTGCTGTCCTGTCCTTTCTTATTACAGGAATCAGGAAACCTGCTGGCACAAGCAGCCACCACTCCCATCAACAGCCTGACACCCTCTGGAAGGTGCCACAAAACCCTGCCAGTGGTTGGGGTCTTCCCACCTTGCTTACTTTACATGCTCACAAAGAGATCTGCATCAACCAATTTTAGAAATAATTACATCAGAGACAGAGGCAGCAGAAACAGGAGGAAGAATGTCACAGGGATGAAGGGACTCCTTAGGAATTGTGGAGTCTTTCACCTCATTAATGAGGTTGAAGAAATTCCAGCTAACATATTTCATGACAAACTTGCCCCCCACGTTTCTGCATTTATATCCAAGTGGCATCTACTCATGTGCTACACCTCTTGCACAATTATGTTCATATACATAATATATACACACTAGCACAGCAGGAGCACTTAAGATATGTTTCTATTTGCAGAGGAATTCATTATGGGAAACAGAAGGCTTTTCTCTGCAAGGAAATCTGTCCCAATGGATGTAGGAGTGGTTTCTCTCCCTTCTCCCCTTCTTTTGCTATTACTCATTAAATGGATAATTTCCTTTTATAAACAAAGGAGTATATATAATAAGTAGGCATGTTTGGATAGATCATTAATGAAATAATAGTATCCTCATCTGGCAGCCTGAAAGATGAAACCTAAACCCAGGAGGGCTCCCAGGAGCCAATCCCTTCTCAGCTGGAGCACCCAGCCCCTCTCTGAGACCTTCAGAGTGCCTGGCCAGCAGCCAGGTATCTTTTAAATACCTCATAGGCAGCGTGATGATTTCAGCAGGAGCTGCTTACATGTGGTTTAGAGAACATAAATCTTTCCCATGTCACTGTTAGAGATGGAGATCTCCAAGAATATTCCCTCTGCAGTTTACTGTGACTGTTTCTTATGGAAGTTTACCACAGATGGATTTTGACAACAGCAATTCCTTAGAAATCTGTTGTGGTTTCTGAAGCATCAAGCTCCCCAAGAGTAAGCCAGAAACTTCAGCCAGCTTGCAGTATCTAGCTTTTTGTATAAACAGTCAGGTGAGCGATAAGACATTGGCCAAAATGAAACAAAAACATGTAACCTGGCACTTTGAGAAGTGTTCATAAAACACAGCTCATCACTGGGGTGACTCCTCTATTGAAAACATGCTCTATTTGGAATCTATTTGCTAAAGTTTCAATATTATTTTATTATTCTTTCTTCAGCATTGTCAGAATCCATACAGTTGTTCCACAGAACATGCTTTGATTTACTTTTCAAAATGAACTAAGAACTAAACCATTCCAGTGTTCCAAGGGGCTCAGAAATCACCAAATCAGGTGAGAAAAGTGCCTGAAGAAATACATTTAAAATGCATGGGTACAGTATATACTCTCTGCTGGGAAAGCTATCACAAAATACAGGACTCTTTCCAGCTTTTGGTTGTTTTTTACCTGTGTAGTGGGTAGGTGCTGGCCAGACACCAGGCAGCCAGGACAGCTGCCCTCACCCTCCTCTGCCACATGGTCAGAGGAGAGAAAATTTAACAAAGAGTTCATGAGCTGAGGTAAGGACTGGGAGAAAACACTCCAAGGGCAAAACAGGCTCATCTCAGAGATATAAAATAAATTTATTACTAACAAAATCAGAGCAGGAAAACTGAGAAGTAAAATAAGCCTTTAAAAACACCTTTTTTCCCCTCTGTCCTTCCCACTGACAGCGCAGGGGACAGGGCGTGGGGGTTTGGGTCAGTTCATCCCCTGAGGTTTCTCCCACTGCTCAGAGAGAGGAGTCTTTCCCCTGTGAGACCGTGGGGTCCCTCCCACAGGACACAGCTCTCTGTGAACCTCTCCAGCGTGGCTCCGATCTCACGAGCAGCAGTCCTCTCAAACTGCTGCAGTGTGGGTCACTCTTCCACGGGGTGCAGTCCTCCAAGGACAGGCTGCTCCAGCCTGGAAGCAGGGCCCCTCTCCATTGAGTCTTCCACTGGAGCACAGCCTCCTCCTCCTCCAGGCATCCACCCACTCCAGCATGGGAACCTTCCNAGAGGAATCTCAGCTCTGGCCCCTGGAGCACCTCCTGCCCCTCCTTCCCCACTGACCTCGGTGTCTCCACGTTGTTTCCCTCCCATGTTCTCACCTCCTCCTCTACCTGGAATTAACACTGCACCCCTCTTTCTTTTGATTTTCTTATTAAATCTGTGATCACAGAGGTGTTTCCAACCTCTCTCATTGGCCCAGCCTTGCCCAGCAGCATGTCCACCCTCAGAGCCATCAGGGACTGCCCCTGCCAGACCTGGTGGAAGCTTCCAGCAGCTTCTCACAGGAGCCACCTCTGTGGCTCCCACCACTACCAAGAATCAGGCTGTGCAAAACCAACACAGCCTGGAATTATCTTCTCAGAAATGATATTCCAAGCTGCTCCCAGCTCAAAGCAAGAGGGGCAGATTGCTCCTGGCCCCCCCAGAGGGGTGGGGGAGCTTTGGAGTGAGTCACATGCAGCTCAGCTAGTTTGAACTCCATGATCTTTTTCTGTACAGTGTTCCCACTAATCCTTTTTTATTCCACACATACATCCACTTTCCCACCAAGACAGAGTGCAGATAATTGCAATCCAATCAGGGGTTTGATTTTTTTCTTTAAATGACTACCAAGTGCAAGTGCTGGAGTTCAGCTCCTCAGAGAGGCAGAGGGAAGGGCTCAGCCCATGGTGGCCAGCTGCTCTCTCTGGCCACAATCTTTGGGTAGAGGCACAGATGCATGTACAAACTCTCTTCTTTCTCCTCTTTTACTGTGAATGGAATCTTAGACTTTTTTAAAAACCCAATTCTTTGCTGCAGTTAAGAATAATTAAATATTCCACCGTTAGCAGCAAACACCACAGGATGAAGGCTCCATCATCATTCTGGCCTGAGTTATTAAAAGATATCTTCACTGCTGTCTGGGCTCCACTACAGCCTGAAATGGCACGTTAGACTGGGTCCAGTAAGTCTAAGTTCCTTCTCCAGAAGGCTGCTGACAATGTCTGCCCATAACAGTGAAGCCTATTTTCCCAAAAGGTCTGTAAGAGCTTTAAGCACTACACAGGGAACCCTTCTGGCTGGAGGAGTGGAGAGCACACCTCACATCCATGGAGTGTACCTAGGCAGCAGCTCAAGGGATTAAGCCTCCCAGCAAAGCACCAAACAAAATAACAATCTAAAGTTAAGAAAAGTTTAGACCCGAGAGTTCTTCTAGAAGTGCACATCATGAAAACTGTGACTTTAAAAAGGGCTAATGAGTTCTGAAAGAAATCGTGAAGTCAGGGTCGTTCCTTCAGGGCAGTTTCTGGTTTCTGTTGCCCAGTTCTTCATCCTTCAGAGCAATTTAAAGGTTCTGGCTGGCTGTGTAACACTCTGATTAACATTATCAGCTAAAGATCTTTGTCTCATTACCACTTAGAGCTTAAGCCAGCAGAAACAGAGAACTTGGGGAAAGAAAAAGCATTTTTGAGCTTACCTAAGTTATGTGTTAACCAGAAAACTCTTATTTCCCCCAAATATCCCTAGAAGCCTTCGTTACTTATATTCCATTTATCTATTATCTTTCTCCTGGCAAATCTACTGTGATCAGGTCATTTTGTCTCCCTTTTTCACTCAAGACACTGGCTTATGGAACTGCTCTCCCCTCACCATGTGTTTGAAGCTCAGAACTTAGAACTGAGCTGTTGAACTCCATGTGCTGATTTTAAAGAGATTTTAACCATATCAGCCCCATCCTCATTTCACTTTAATTTTAAAAGCTCACCACTCCAGGGTAGGGGAAAAAAATTACTGCAATGAAGGCTACACAGTGAAGACTGCAAAACCAGATCAAAGCCTAACAGGTCTAAAAGACCCTGACTTTCAGGGCCCAAAGTCACAAACACATGGCATCAATATGAAACTACATTTGGAGTCTACTGAGTTCCTAAAAGTCAGTTTCATGGCACAACTGTTAGTTGTTAAATGCAGCAATTAGTTACCCTTCAGTAACTAATTGTTGCATTTAATGCTCATGTGTTGTTACATCAAAACTTCCATGGCTACCATGGTCAACACTTCCTTAAAATTACTTCTACAG
The DNA here is from genome assembly GCA_013399945.1 of Ploceus nigricollis. Lineage (NCBI taxonomy): Eukaryota > Metazoa > Chordata > Aves > Passeriformes > Ploceidae > Ploceus > Ploceus nigricollis. The sequence goes on along the minus strand of VXBC01005037.1, from coordinate 70,696 downwards.
TTCTACTAGAGAAGTGAAAACTGACTGCAAAGGTGGTATTTTTCCCCTTCTAACTACATTCCTTGAGAATTACCCTTAAAAATATTTGCTGTTTCTAGGAACAAGTAATTTGTCCATGCATCAACCAACTGCTATGAAAAACTGCATTCCCTGCAGGTGGTTGGGAAGGAAGTGTGTCCATCCACATCCCCCTCATCACAACTTACTATTCACTAAGCTAAAATTTCTGAAAATTACCATTGTCAGGACAGGAGGGTGGCTGGGGATGTGCAGACACAAAACAATACCCAGTGCACAGTCACAAAGAGAATTTTTTTCCTAATTGCTCTTCTTCCCCTGTCCCGAGGATGAATAATTCAATCTAGTGGCCCATTAAACCTATATATAAATAAAGGAGGAGCTGCTAGCTTTAGGTCCTGGTTAAAAACAGCTCTCAAAGTTCTGTGCAGAAACAAAGTTGGGTGCTCATTGCAGAGCTACTGATAGAACTCCAAACATCTCCACTTGCTCATATTAGACCTACAGACCCCAGATATGCTTCTTACAGTCCAACTGCTTTTCCATGCAGTATTTGGGCTCTATATTTCACTTTGATGTAATTTTAAGAGCAGTTCTAGCAGAAGAAAGGAGGCCTTGCTTCCCACCTGGACCCACAGTGCAAGCAGTATGCAAGATCAACTCAAAATCTTATTTTTAGAGTCTAATTCTTCTGGAGAAACAATATCATTCTCTATGTTTTTGCTTTCCTTTCACGCTTCGCTGGCATGAACTCATTTGTTAATAATGCTCATCTGTGACGGTCCATTTTTATATTCATACATTTCACGGCAGATTTCAAGCTTTCAGAGAACTCCCCAAACAGCAGCTCCCTCACAGAGAGAGGTTTCACCCACTCCCTGCCATCCCTTGAGCCCTGACAACAGATAAAGCTGCAGCAGGGGGAATTGTTTTACACCTGTGTGTCCCAAAGAGGAAGGAGCAGCAGTGATGTGAGTGCAGCCACAGAGGAGCTGACACCCCACAGCTAAACCAGAGGTAAAAAATTCTGAAATTTCACCTCCTGATTTCTGTGGGACAGCAGCTCCATGGAGATTAAGAGAGAAAAAAAAAAGTTGCAGAACCATCGGTCTCCCACCTTCCAGGATCTGGAGATCTGACAAGCAGCGGTTTTTAACAGAATCAGAAGAGGAATGGTGTTGTGGAGAAAATGCAGGTGAACCCGAGATGGGAAGAAATGATGATGTCTGATTCCAATTCAGAAGGCTGAATGATTTCTTTATTATATCTATATTATAATACATTAATATACTATTTAAAGAGGGATACTAAAACTACATCCTACATTTCTAACTCCCATATCTAGCTACTCACTCTAACTTCACCCGTGACTCCCTCCCCTGAGAGTCCAGACACAGGTGGATACAACTGGCCATCAGAACAAAACAATCCTCACCAGTATCCAATTAACCAATGACTCCAGGTAAACAATTCTCCAATGCATTCCACATGGGAGAAACAAGGCACAGAAATAGAAATTGTTTTCTCTTTCTTCTCTTCTGTCTCTCTCTATAATAAAATCCTGAGAGAGAGAAATATGTGCTTGCCACAGAATGGGACAAAAAGCAGGTAGAAGCTGGCAAATTAGGAAGTCAGAATGAATGGAAACTCTGTATAAGGGAATTTTAGGGACTTCATGCTCTGCAAAATGGCATTTGTGCATGTCATAGCTCAACTACTGCAACAGATTATCTGATCAGCAAGGAAGGGACAACAATGGAAAATCTATTAGCTGGTGGCTGTGGAGCATCCCAGGTCTATTAGAGATTGAGTGATTAGCCTGTCAGGTGGGAGTCAAACTTTCTCAAATCTGGTTCTCAATAAACTGTTAAAAGTCAATAGAACACAGAGTGAAAATTCAATTCAGGGTAACAAGAAAAAATAGCTAATTATTCTTTTACAGAACAGTAAATGCTCCCAGGTCTCCTTCAACAACAGATTAAGCATTATAATAGGCTATTTATATACAGGTTAACAACAAAGATAATCTGGGAAATAACACAAATAAAAGCACCAAAAGAAAAATTATACATACCAAAATTCACAGAATTCTACAAAGAAATTCTACAAAAAGAAAAATTCTACATGCCAAAATGCACAGCATTTTAAACACTAAACTACAAACAAATGGCTCTCACAATACAGAATCTCTGTGGAAGACCAAAAAGATGACAGAGTCAGCAGAAAAATTACCTTATCTCAAGAAAGATTTTTTTAGACAATTTATCAATTGTCTAAAATTGATACAGAATTTAAACTGTGTAACACAGCAATCAATATACTATCAGTGCTTTGGCTATAAAATAAAACCAAGTGTGACAAAGCCCAGAGCTTTACAGACATTGCTGGGTTTGCCAGCTCACTTTTGCTAGAGAAAGCAACTGGGTGGAGGTGAAGAAGGCAAAGCAAACTTTAAATGCTGTAGATTTTCTGGGAAAATCTAAAATTTTATTTAGTAAAAAAAGCAAAGAGCACATCCAAGGAGTTGGTTTGGCTTGTGGACACTCTGCTCTTGCAGAGCCAAACGCTGCTGTGGCCTTGCACTGACTCCTTTATACTGTTTTTGAACAATCAGCTGTGCTAGTGGTCTTGTGACACACCAACTCTACAGCACCTGAAAACATGGGTATAGGATGAGAAAAAACCCCAAAATCTGTATTTCATCCATATTTCAACATTAGTCTTTCTCAGCTGTGTTGAGGCAGACCTTTGTGGGACCTTGTGCAGAAATCAAAAGTTATTTGCATTAAAGAAAATCTATTGGAATCAACTGCTTTCAGGGTTATTGTTTGAAAGTCTGGTCCCCAAAAACTTGCATAAGTACAACCAAGACACTGGTGATGTGGCATGGGATAAAAACAAAGTGCAGGAAGAAAGTAAATAAATCAATTAATGAATATATGTAGCACTGCTTTCTCTGCAGTTATAGCAAACTGTAAAGTGGAAAGCAGAAGTTCTTGGTAAGAGCACAGTTCTAACTGCAGAGACCTCAGTATGAGCTGTAAAATCTACTCATGCCTGGAGACAAGATGAGGTGCTTTGTGCCAGACATCATGAGGAACCACAGAAACCAAAAGAAGGTTCTGCCTTATTTTTGAGACCTGCATCCTGTGTTTGACCACAGCACTTCCCCCTGCTCACCTGGAGGGCTGTCAATGGAAAGAGCATAGAAAAGGAGGAAGAATACTGAATGCCAGCCCAGAACTTGCAATGCTTTGCAACTTCTACTGTCTCACCTTAATCACAGAAGAAATGGCTTATCCTTGGCATAAAGACTAACACACCCTGGTACTAACTCATCCTACCTGAAAGTGATGTGAGAACATGATTAGACAGAAGAAGTAAGCAAATGAAGAAAAGAATCTGGTACTGGTTACAGGTTTAGTCCATGATTTCAGTGGACTAAAATGGATAACAAACATTTTAAAACCACATCAACATAACCTTGAGGGACATGGGGCCTGAAATGTCTCCAGCTCTGTGATCTCAGTTACAGATGTCAGGCTTCTTTCTGATGTCTCAGAAACTTTGAGATCTTTAGAGATCCTTTTTTTTTTTTTTTTTTTTTGAGAAAAATCCAGTAAAAAGCAAACTAAGTAACACAAACACTTGTTTTCTAAGCTGAAAGACCATAGGGCTCCTTCTCCTCTCCCAAGGCTTTAAATCAGTTGGGAAACAGCAGGGCTGCAAGACAAAAGCCTTCCAAAAGAAACTCCTGTCAAAAAGGGTTTATTCCAAATTCCTCAAATCAAATCTGCTTCAGAACAGAGAGGGATTTCTGGCATCATGACACAATTCATGGATTGATGGAAGAAAAAAAAACAGTTTCAGCCCAGGTTTGGTCTACCTTATTTCTAGGGAAAGGCACAAAGGAGTCTGAAGCACACCATGATGCATCCAAGCAGTCAGAATTTCAATGCCTCATCTTCTGGCACCACTTTTTGGGACTGAGATTGCACAGGATGATGCACATTCCTGACTTACACCTTCCCCTGGACGGGGGAAAAGTGATCAGGGGAAGAACCAAACCTGGCAGACAGCAGAACTTCATTGTGAGCTAGGCATGGCCAAACCAACATCAAATCAGAGGAAGAGCTGATAAAATACAGGGCCTGGGAAAACCTTTGCAACTGAAGGGGAGGTTCAGTCACCAGAAGCTCAATAATTAATTTAAAAATGTGAAACACAGTTTCAGAAGCAAATCTTTGAGACCCCCAATGCCCAATCCTGTAGGCTGTGTGCAGCTGCACAATCTACTCAAACTGCCAAACCCTAGGAACTGAGCAGGAATCTGAAACTGCAGCACTCCAATTCCCACAGCCACTAGAGATAAGGAAGACCAGGAACAGCATCATTTTAGTGTTTGCTAAGCAATTCCCCCTTTCCCCTTTCCCCCAAAAACCAGTTTAAATTACATGATGTTTATCCTAGCTGGATACTTTATTTATTTAAGACAGGGATTTGCCATCTGGTTAGCAATCAAATAAGCTACCCAGACTGAAATCAGCAATAATGACATTTTCCCCTCTGTTAAATGCTATTTCTTCAGAACATGCACACAGTGTTGGGTGTGGGGGATGCAGGGGAGAGGACAGACAACCAAAATAAACCTCACCAAAGCAACAAAAACGCCCCCAAAATTAACCAGTTCTGCCCATTCTGGCCACCATCATCCTCATGCTGTTTTCCAACACCTCCAAATGTGCAAGAAGCAGGCAGTAATTGCATTCCTACCTGCACAGGATGAGCATGGAGAAGGCAGAATATCTGAATAGCTACCAAGCTGCTTACAATAAGGAGTGACAAAATGCATTAACCCATAACCCAATCTCAAGTAAGTACTGAAGGCTTGGGTTAGTAAATATAAATACGAGACAAGAAATAAAAGTTGAATCCACTGAGGAATTAGCACTTCTCTGCTCAAATTTACTCCCAAGAGAAAGCAAATGCATCAAAAGCTGTAGGGTGAAGGACACATTTAACTCCTTTCTCATCACTTTAAAACTGTTATTTAAACTTAAAAGCTTTCTACTTAGAGCAAGGCATTAACAATTACCAAAAAAATCAAAAACCTGTGTTCCTTTCTCAACACAAATTCTATTTCAAGGGTTCCCATAATGACTTTTTGTTGCTTTTTAAGAAGAAAGACACAGACTGATTACTTTTGTTTTGGTGATTATTCACCAAACACCAGAGACATGGACTATATAAACTTTGGCTCAGATACTGTAAAACTCAAACAAAATTAGCTCTACTTCATGCCTGCCAGCAGAGGAAGCAAAGACAGATTTAAAATGTACTATTTACTCTCAGTTTCCTGCTCCACCTTCAGTTGTGTCACCCCATTTAAAGGGGGCACAGAGCAGCACAGGTGGGTTGCTCAGACTGGGGCACCTCCACACCTGCAGAGAACAGCAGCAGCATCCCTTCATCCTTTTACCCTTTCATTCTTTCATCCTTTTACCCTTTCATTCTTTCATCCTTTTACCCTTTCCCTCACCCTGCTGCAGGCCTGGGAACACGTACAGACCACGGGACTTGCCAAGCTGGGACACCCACAAAGCTCATCCAGGGACAAATTAAACTGGACTAAACCAAACCCACACACCTCCTCGTTTTATGCTTAACTTGAACACATCTTAATCTTAACTTGAACACGTCTGCTGTATTTGTTTTGAACTTACTATTTTCAAAAGAGAGCTATCTTCCCTCAGGGAAAAATTTTCCAACAATCTGGTATTTTTTACTTGATCACTGCATGTTTTCACAGTCCATTGCCATTGTTTACTTCCCCTAAAATTATTACCAGGCCCACAGATATGATAGCTGGATGTTTTTCTAATATACTTTTCCTCTTTTTTGTGGATTGTTTTTCAGTTCTTTGGCTCTGAACACTCTTAGAGCTGTCACAAATTAAGCTGATCATAGCATCTCCTGTTCCCAACAAGAGGACAACCCAGTTCTCATTGAAATTAACAGGAGCTTTGCCACTGATGGCAATGAATGTAGGATCACGCACTCAACCTCTGTAAAAAAAGTAAATAAACATTTTCATTTTCATGTCTGAATTGGTAAATGCTGGAATAATAGCCTTCTTCTCCTTCTAATAACAGTGGGAAAAAAATCTAAATATAATTGCAATTCAGCTGCTGTGTGAAGAAAGGAAAACAAAACCCAATGAAGCTTTTTATTACATTTGCTGTTTGCAGAAAGAATGAACGATTCCTTTGCATCTTCCTACTCCATTCTGAAGAGGTGCCCAGCTCTGGTTGGACATCCATGAAACTCCTTTATTTACTGTGAACTATACTGCCCCAGATCCTGCCCAAGCAACACAGAAATCAAGGGCAAAAGAAATAGCTTTAAATGACCTCTACAATCAGCACACAACAGTAAAAAGCAGTAAATATGCAGTATTTTGCTGGATAACAATAAAAACTTCTTTCTTTAGGAAAAAGGGAAGAGGAGACAGCCCATGCAGGCAGAGTTACTAATTCCTGTGAACTGAGAGGATACAAGGCTTGGGATATAGGACCTCACTGCCCCAATCTTCAGCTCAGCACTAAGAGAAACTTTGGTTAGCAATGGGATATCCACATCAATTTACAGCAGCTCAGGAAATAACTGTTGTTCTCTTTTCTTTCTTATCCATTTTCTTTTTTGAAGCATCAGCTGTTCAGCTACAGACACAAAGATCCAGTAAGCAGAGAGTTGAAGAGAAAGCAGAAAAGCAAGCCATCTATAAAATAGCCCTATGTAAATCCAGCTCCCACTCAGCTGTTCCATAAAAGCAGACTTTCCTCTTTACACGAACAACAGGAGACAATCTGTGACCAAGTAATGACTCAGACTGGAGTGAAGGGTTTAAATTCTCCTGTGCCTTCAATTCTATTTAGTGTCTGGAAAAGCTGCATTTTCCTAGTGCCACCCAATTGTAACCTCTAGGACCTTCCCCTATAGCCAAGAGAAGGGAAGAATTTGATTTATACTGCAAGGAGATCGGAACTTTGCTTCCTTACAGGTACTCTGTAGCCTGTAAAGAGAACCAGAGGCACTAATACAAACAATAGCCATTTCAGGTGTGTCTGAGGCCACCATTTTTTCAGAGCAGATAGTCACTGATCATAATGGCTGGCTGGCTGATAACTAAAACCTCTGCTTGTGGAACTAGTTCTAATTAATTAATTAAAGCAGCAAGGAGCCAGTTGGGATTTTTAAAAATCAATGTAGGTCTCTTATAAACTTGAGTCTCTTTGCAAAGTACTGCTAAAAACCAGGAAGCCACGTCTAAAATTGCCTTCAGCATATTATATTTCCAAGGAACTCTGTTTCCAGTCCAGGCAGGAAGACTCATCCCAGAATTACAGCAGTCAGTGAACTACCAAAATGTTTTAATGCAGTGCTCACAGCCAGGTACCCAACCAAGGGGAAGGACTGACAACAAGAAAAAGTCAAGACAACAAAATATAGACAATCTCAAGTCACAAGTCCAGCATCATTCATCATGAAACACAACAAAAAGAAAAAAATCCAAGAAACTTCAGTGGAATAATCAGCTGCTGAAGAGAAAACTTCCTGCATAAGCAAAATCACACTGCTCCATCATTTGACATCCTGCAAATGAACAAAGAAATCAAAGATGGACTCTGTAATTTGCACAGCTTCTGCTGTGTGCACTCAGTCTTCCTCATAAGCAAGTGATTCAGAGTTAAAACATTTTATATTCAGATGCTATAATGTCCGAGGCAAAAAGGACCTTGAAGTTATAACTCTGCATTTCTCAGCTTTTATGAGCTGACATCAAGCTTTTAATGTCACTTCTGGTGCAAACACCTAATGCTTGCTCCTGAAACAGACAGTGCAAAATGTACTGTTTCTTCCCCCAAAAAGCATTACATTTTCACCCATGCCACTGTGTACCTGCTAACACACACATCAGGAACATCACTGGCACATATGAAGCATACAAACATAACAATATAAACAATATTGTGTTTGCTGCCACGCACCAAGCACGTGTGACATTTATCTCCCTTCCTCACAGCTGAGCACTGACCACACAAATGATTAAGCCACTTTTTTCTAGGCACCATACACATCTAAAGAACTCTTTTCCTTCATCCAGGCTCACAGCACAGCCCCCCTCTCTTTCAGGAGCTGCCTTGCTATCAGGATTGAGAGAGGGAAGAAGCTACACAGAGCTCTCCAAGAGCACAATGGGGCACAATTGTGAGCTACCATAATTTTTCATCAAGTTCTCAACAGCCAGCTGGCACGTGAAAGCTTCATTTTCTTCAAAAGCCTGCATTTCTTCCTGTCCTGGTGAATATTTAACAATCCTCTGCTGATGCTGTGTTAAGAAATCATGCATGGTACGTTGGTTTAATAATGTCTTTGGCACAGGAGATGGCATGTCACACTCAATCTACCACAGAAGCCACTCCAGTCAGGTGGAAACACTCAGTGGGGGGACTGATTTGTAGAATTTTTTTTTTTTTTTTGTGTCATTTGACTGCTTTATCAAACTCCAGGCCTTTCCCCAAGGAAAGGGAAAGGAGTTCACAGATGATAGCTGGAGTTCAGGCTAAGGAAGAACAGCCATCCATCAACAAAATTAAAACAGGCAAAGAAAAAGCAGGGATCATACAGGGAGCTTCACTCTCTGTATTTACTGGGCAGCACTTAGGGTTTTGTTTTCAGTTTCCTCTAACCCTTCATGGCTGTAATAAAGTGTCACATTTGGGGGAGGTGGTTCATGGCACATGCCTTTGTCCAGAAGAGCAGCAGCAGAAAAAGGGTGCCTCGTTCCCTTGCAAAACAAAGCACTGCACAACTGATCCCCCACCCCAGCTCTGGATTAAATCACTTCTGCAGTTTCAAGAGCTTCATGCATATTTTCCACATCTCAAGGTAGTGAAGAAATGGTTGGAGGCCATCCACCCTTATCACTCTCTCCTTATGATCACCAAGCTTTACAAAGAAGAACCTTGTACCTCCTAAATTCAGTCACAGAGAGGAAGCAGGACAGAGTCACCTCCTTTAAGCCCCCAGCCTTTCCACCATGCTCCCAATTCCAAATTTCTTCCAATTTACTCTGTGTAACAAATGTTGAAGCAGAGCTACAGCAGGATAACCTGTGCAATGTTATTATAATGTTACTGATGGGATCAAAATTAAAACCAGACTTTAAATGTATCATATGCCACATGAACTATACCAACTATATCTATCCAGGATCTGCTCTTCCTCAAAAGAGTCAACTTCAATTGGTCATTCCAGTTTTCCTGCAGGCAAACATAGCTAAACCAATCTCTTCTTGTAGGGAATGGGAAATTAAAGGACTAATAATGAAAATTTTATAACAGATTGGCAGTTTGTTAAGAAGTGGATCTATTGTATGTGCAGGGTAGTTTTATCCAATTGGTCTTACTTCACTGTTTTATCTTTCCCTACTCATACAATTACAAACATCACACAGTAGGCACTAAAACTTTCTAAAATAAATTCAAAGCAAAACCAACACAACTGCTGAAAATTCCACACGTCACTGTAAAAACCTCAACCAGTCCAATACTATTTTTACAAGCACTATTTTTACTGTCTGGATGGTCTCACCACCCCCACCCTAGTTTGGCATGACTCTCCTCTTACAAAGCAAAATCTTCCTCATGTGCTTTTTTATAATGACATTTGCTGATAGCAAGTAAAATTTCTATTAAACTCTGTTTCAACAGACTTACCTATCCAGCATCAGGGTCAACACAAACTTAGAGAACTCAGGTTTAAATTCTTTACAAGAGAGGACTGAAATCAAGCAGCAGAAAAATTAAATGAGAACATAAGCCAGTAAAACCCTACATGAGTATTGGAGAGGTCTCCCTTCCCCACAGCTCCAAACTACTTTGACAGAAACAAGGAGTTTAGTTTAGGGGTTGTACCTATTCTTTCTCTTCTGTTTCTCTTTTATTCTCATCTCCTGTGTATGCAGGAAGAACTGGAAAATATCTCATATGGAATTGATAATGGACCTACTGGAATTCAAATATTTACCAAAGGGGAATCAGTCATGCAGTGCTTTTTCCTGCCAGCAATCATATATTTCCAGCATGGATAACATTTTCACATATAAATAAAGCCACACATCATTTCTGCTTCTGCTTGGAAAGTACTGAACTTTAACAGCTATGGAAAAAAAAATAAAGTGCATCAAAATCCACCCAAACCTTCAGACTTTCATGCTGAATTTTTAATTTAAAAATACTATTCACATACTTTAAGACATGCATGTGCAGTAGTATCTACAAACTGAAAATCTCTTTCAGTACTCGTGTAAATCATGTAAGACATTACCAGCTATAAGCACAAAGGCTGCAAAGCCAATTTCCATTAGTTCTGGTTCTGACCAAGCCACCCCATGGAAATATTCCAATTGTTTGTACCACTTCAATTATCTCAGTCAGACACCTAAATGTGTTTGTTGTACACCCCATTTCAGCATGAGGTGTCATGCTACACCACCACGTCAGCTCTTACAGGGGGAAATGCTTTATCAGTAACTATTCCTCTCAGCATGGAACAAGCAACAGTGGAAAGTGCAAACCAATTTAATTTAACAGGAGGGATTCCTAGCATGGCACGCAGTTGTCCATTAAGAGAACAAACCCCTGCCTCCCTCCCTTTCTCCAGTTGGCAATTGCAGCAAATCTTCCATGAAAATACATTTCCTGTAATGTTCTGGTCATGGTTGGCAAGAGCTGCAACCCATTTCCATAAAGCCACCATGTGGAAAATTGCCTTGGCTGTTAAAATGGACTAATGCAAAGGAATTTTTTTCTTAATGTTGAAGCCATCAATCCCTTTTAAAAAACCACCACTTTGCAGGACATTAGCTGATCACCCACCAGCTGTAAGGCAGAGCCCTCAAACTAAAGAGTAAGAAAAAAAAAAGCCCTTCATCCAAATATCACCTGCAGACCACTAACTCAGCAAATACAACGAGAAGAGGAGCCTGAAGGAACTTTGCAACAGCAGCTCTGTTTTCACCAAGTATAATCTCATGCTGCAACTGCTAATCAACAAGCTTCCACAGTATTAGTTAGCCCCCAAAAGTTAAGTCTTGAGCCTGCAGCTGTTGCAATTCGACAGGAAATGAACGACACACACACACACTGAAATCTTTAAGGTAAAAAAGGAGTGTTTATTTTCTGACTTTGATTTCTAAAGGTGACCATGGATTGGAGGATGAAATTGCCACTTCTCTAACCACGCTGGTTAAACTAACAGTCTATTAATTCTCTCTTCTTCTAGAAAGGAATGTAAAACAATCATCATTTACATGAAAAGTGTGTGAGAAACTCCATTACAAAAATGTAAACATCAGAAGGCTTTAGAAGAACAGGGTGACATGCAGCCAGGAGGCTGAATCACAAGGCAAGCCAGGCTGTTAAAGAAGATGCTGCAGGGCTTGCAGGGCTGGAATCCCATTCTCCAATACTGTTGTTTTACCTGGTGCACTTTACTCTTTAGTTCCCAGGGACTCACAGAGATGCTCTTTACTCACTCTGGGCATGCAGGGGTGATTCAGCCCATAACCCTTACCTACACCTGTCTCTGGCCTCTCCTACACTGTTTTGGCACAGATGAGGAGAACACATCTCTCTTGCTCCCTGAGCTCCTTAGCTGGGCTGGACCAAGGATGATATTATCTCTGCTTTGAGGGGATGGGACCACAGTCAGGATAAAAACAATTTATTGCTCAGGTAAACATCAGTCTCAGAGGCTGTGAGGTTTAAGAGAGCAAGCACTCAGCCATGGCTCAAAGTGGTGACAAATTCTTCCTTACAAGACAACATGTAACTTTCTGATCCAATGGACAGTTGCCACAAAGTTTATTTTGCTTTTCTGACCTATCACCTTTACTCACTTCTGCTGCAATGAATATACTTTTATCCAATGGGCTCCTATCACATGTACATACATATGTTTCTATATTATAACTCCTAAACTCTTAGCTTACTCTATACAAAATATTGTTGTGATACATTCCTTGACTACAAAATTCTGATGGCTGTGTTTCCAGGCTCAAAGCTGTGCCTAAGATACAGAACTACAACAATGGGTTTCCCAGTTTTGTCCTTGCTGGCCCCAGTACAAAAATAAGAGCTACATGAACAGAAAAACTACTTTACAACGTTCTATCTCTTCAAACTTCACTGGTTTTCTTTTCTGGAAAAAGAACCCCATCATATTATAAAGGTATTTTTTTTTCTTTTTTTTTTTTTCTGAATCCTGAGAGGTAGCAATTGAAAAAAAAAACCCACGAGGTAAGAAAAAGGAATACAGGAACACTGTATGACTCTGCTGTACATCAGAAGGGTGTAGTGTTTTGCTACCATATGTGTTTAAGAGAAGCACACCTATTTTAAGAGTACAGAAAATGCAATTAAAGGGGTGCATGAGAAAATCCACATAATGCTGATTTCTTCCTGTATAATCCTGTTTTCTGTTTATCATATCTGCTATGCAAAAATTGAGTTTTTGCAGGGTCAGTGAGCAGCTAAAGTATCTTAAAAGAAAAGTCTAACCTTTCCTAATCACCTGTGCTTCCTGTAAGCACTCCATTAGCCCTTTCCCTGATTTATGATTCCCACACTGTCCCTGTGATTAAAAGCCTGATGGTTTGTTTGCATTTCTACTTAGCCTGATTATTTTTTGCCCTTCAGCCACCCTGCAGGTGACAGGTCTAAGGGTCCAATTCTCACTTCCAAAACCAGGATGCTGCCCTACAGCCCAGCTCCCCTTGTGCCCACCACACTGAGAATGAGCACTCTGTGTCTGCTTTCAGCACTGGCCACTGCGTTTTGCTGGAACTACAAAAAAGTTTCAATTTCTTGTGGCATTCACATTCTCTAGATAGAGAGACATAATTCTGTCTCTCAGGATTTTCCTGGAGAAGCACAGAGAGAAGGAGAGAAAACAATCCTTATCTCTGCTCCTGTGTTTTGCCCATGTGGGATGTGTTTGGAGATTGTTTACCTGAGGTGATTGCTGGATTGGATTCTGGTGAAGGTGTTTGGGTTCATGGACCAGTGGGATCCAGCTGTGTCTGGACTCTCAGCAGAGAGTCACGGGTTTGTCAGTTAGTTGTTAGATAGTAAGTAAGTATGATATAGTATAGTATCTCTTTAAATAGTATATTAATGTGATATAGTATAGTTTTAATAAAGCAATCCTTCAGCCTTCTGGAGTCAGATGTCAATCATCATTCTTTCCATCATTGGGGATCGTCCTCTTCCGATAATTCCTTCTCCGTCCAGACTTGAAAAATTTAAGTCTCCAGAAATACTAGTCAGATTGAAAAGAGAAACCATGTTTTGATGCAGGGCCCTATAAACCCCAACCTGAAAAGTGTCATGGGTTTTGCCAGCCTGACAAAGCAGCTGCTGGGTACTTTGGAGAAGAATGCCTTCCAACCCCTGCCTGGCTGCAGACAGAGAGAAAGTACAGCTTAATGGAAATGAGCAACAACATGGAGGTTCAACCCAAAAAATAATCCCCATGTTATGTCAGAGACATGGCTGGTCCAGAAACTCACAGGCATCCCAACAATTAAGCAACACAATGCATTTCCTGCTGTGAAAACACAAAACCAGGAGCCAGGTGCCATGACCCAGCCCAGCACCTGAGCTCACTGTGGCATGGTTATTGAGCATAAATCACACTTCTGGGGGCTAGGAGAACACTGCAGTGGCTACTGGCTGGCTGCTGTTTTGTCATCATCTTCTTTATAGGTCTCCATTCCTTAAGGTAATCCCTACTGATTTATTTTTATAAAATGAATCCACTAAGCATTATTCATGAGCTATTACTACCTTACTTATATTTAGCTTCTCATAAACTTTAACATATCTTTATCTAATAATCTATGACACGCATTATTTTAAAACCTCTTTTCCTATTTTCTAACTGCCAATGTATCTTAAAAATTTAAAAGGTTAACTTTATACTTTCTTAATCTATATTTTATGTTATGTTTTTAGTAAGGTTAAGTTCTTATGAAGTTGATTTAATGAGTAATAATTCTATATTATGATTCTTATTGGTTATAAACTGTTTAATATCTTTTAAATGTTACTCTTATTGAAAGATTTTTAGAAGAAATATATTAGGGCAACTCTTCTGGTTAAGACCTGGACGCTGGCCAAGTCCTAGCTTTAATTGGAAGAAAAATATACTAGCCCAGGTGTTTCTGTACCAACCTCTGTACCCTCTGTGAGGGTGTAACTGCAGCTCCTGCACAGCTGGAAAATGCCAGTGTGTCCACAGAGGAAGCTGATGGTTATGCAAATGGGTGATGCACACCTCAAAGCACAGTGAACTCTCCAGGCAGGCAGCTCCTGGGTCCTGAATGAGTCACCTCATGTATGCTAAGTGCCAACGTTGTTTACAAGTATTTGTAAGGCCACAAAGACACTTATGTGTACAAAGGGCACCTATTTTTGGTCAGTCAGAAAGAAAATTCCACAAATGAAAAATTATATAAATCTGGCTGAGTCTTGGCAATCTGTTATAATGCTGAGTAACACAGTAAAAATGCTTATTTTCTTGCTCAGACATGTCTACCAGCTCCTGTCTACAAACTGGCTTAATATCATCTGCTGAAGGTAACAAGAAAAATAACTGTTTTGTTAGCAATTTGGCTAAACCAACAAAGGTATCTTTCATCACCTCTGGAATCACAGAATCCTTTTTTATTAGAGAAGCTGTCAGTATTAATAACTTGGCAAAGAGGTGTTTTAGTAAGAAGTCTCAACCATTTCTACTGTGCTTCATCACCCTCTCATCCCACCAAGTTCTGCTTTTCATTTTTCACCCCCAAGATAACAAAAAGACTAGAAAGAATTGTCCCTTCCTTTCATCAAAACTGGCAACAACCCTTTTTTATCATCACAAAATGCCAAAACAACAATCCATCTCCTCCCATGCCCATTGTGTTTCTCTCTCACAACTGGATTATTACTGCGTGGCACATCCAATGTTAGAAAAACACCATGCTTGGTGCCTGCCAGCTTCCATGGTGCTATTCCCCTTGCATTAAAAGAATATTATTAACTTCAGTTTGTACTGCCTCAGTACATTTTTTTTTTTTGCAGGCACAGAATTCCCATATATTTATAACTCATGGCATTCCATGAACTTGTGAGATCTTCTGTGTTTCTTTCTGGAGCGGAAAACAGTAATTTCAGCAGAAATATGAATTTCATTATGTTTGACTGACAAGCTCAGGCCACATAACTGACTTAACATACACAAGGCATGCTCCCTTTTCCTTTGATTTATGAGTCTCCACTATAGTTTGTTTTTTTCTGCAGGAACAGAAGCAGAGTATATTTATATAACTATACTATTCCCCCCCCCCCTTTAATCTGAAACCTTTATATAGAACATCTGCTGCTCCAAGAGCAACTGAAAATTACTCTGCTGTAGTAATATACTTCATGGCAGTCTAATACAACTACCAAAAACCAAACCCTTCACAGGCAGGAGTTCTGAAAAACACCAACACCTTTGAAAAGGCACTGGCAATTGCAGTAACACTATCTTCTGTGTTGACCTGCCACTAAATCATCCCAACTCTTTTATTTTGTCTCAAAATAACTGCCAGAAAGAAGAGATCTTGTGCTTTTCAGCTGTCTGCACATTATTTCAACTTTGTATTTCTTGTTAGGTGATTTAATTTTAGAAAAATTAAAAAATTTTCATTAAAGAATCCACATCTAATACAGAGCTCTATCCCCTACTTTAGTTCTGACCCCAAATAATCATCATTTACCTCTGCTCATACAGTGATCCAGCAGTCCACTAAAAAAATCACTTCAAAAATGTAACAAATTTAACCATACAAACCACACAACAGTGGAGCAGTAACCTACAGCAGAATGCCTTTAAAACACCCACCCAAACAGCAGCAATTATATCACACAGCTTTTCATGCTACCAGAGGCTTTCAAAGGAAGCTGACTCAACAGTCAGGGACTGAAGAGTGAGGAAAGCCAAACATGAAATTTCCACTTCCTCCACACAAGCTTTCAGCACAGAAAAGAACACAGTCAACAAAATAATGAGCTCTGGCTACCTCTGCCTTGGGAAATGGGCTCTGAGGAAATAAAACCTCCAAAACCCTCACCCTACACTGCTTCTCTGCCTTCCCCCTGCACACCTGAGGTGACACCTTGGACACACAATTGCTAATGCAGCTCAAACTGCAGACATCACCTTTTCAACATATTAGCCTAAAAATACATTCAGCAAAAATTGTTAAATGCTTCTTGTTTTTCACATACCAACCTGAAAATCCATGAAAGGGTGATTGCCAATGTTTCACAGATGCAAAAAAATAGGTTTTATACCTCTGGGGTGAGGAAACATGATGGTAGCTGTAAAGGGTTTTACTATACAACATTAAACAGGCTTATTAAGATAATAAGTTGTTTTTCCAATCACTCTTCAATTAAAACAAACAAAATGAATCACTGAGCCTTTCCTCCCCAGTGCAGCTGTATGGCACACTCACATTTTGCAGTTCTTTTAGGTGGTGAATCAGTGGGAAATAAAGAACATCTCCCTTGTAAACTTCCTCTTCTTCTCCCACCTCACAGTTCCTCCCACCTCCCTCAGAAATAACCACGGATAGAAATGTTCTCACCTCATCAGTGCACACACTCTTCATCTGTTTCTTTAAAATAATTTGCTTTGGAGTTCCTGGGTGACTTCCCTTCGGTACAGAGAGTCCCCCAGTGCCCACAGGTACAGAGGGGTAAAGGGGCACAGTGGCTGCCAGGACAGATGGAGAAAAGCCAATTTTGGTTGTGAGCTGTAAAGCACCTGCTGTCAATGGTTCTGTTTTCTCTGCACATCCTTCCACTTCTCACCCCAACTCATCTCATATTTAATTCTCAAAATTCTTTATTCCAAAAGGACAGTCATAGTTCACAGTCTGTACTCACTGCTTTACATTGACCATTGCTGAACTGTAAGAATCCACCCAAAACATAGATTAAAAAAAAAAAAAATCAACAGTGTCAAGCAGAAAGATTTTGATAGGGACATTCAGGGCCAAGATCACTGAAATGCACAGCAGCTTCATTTCAAAGTGCTCTTCTCTCTTTTTCCTCTTTAGCAGCTAATGTATCTGTCAGGACAACAAAATTAAGCAAAATAAAATAAAATCGCCTTTGCAGATCCACCACTGACTCAGCTACAGCTCAAACCCTTTAGGTACAAACTGAAATCACTGACCTAATTATAAAGCAGCAATAATGCCTACCTCTCTTCTTCCCATCTTCCCCAGCAGTCTGGGAGCTCAAATGAAAAAGCCAGAAAGCACTTTTCTCCTTGATGCTTTTGCTACAGAAAAATCAAATGTCTCAAGAACAAAGTCCTGTAGGGAAGATGCAGCAGGCAAGGAAGAGCCACCTGTGAGCTCCTTACCCTGGCATTTCCCAGGTGAGCCCCCAATCTTTCCTAGCAGCATTACTCACTGCTTAGAGGGCAGCTGCCAAAAACCTCAAGGGTTCATAGGAAAGACATTGGTCCTGTTCCTTTCTGAGTATTCTATAGAAAAATAACTAATTTATGCTTTCATATGTAAACTTTAATGACAAAAGATACCAGACAATAAGAAATGGCAGCTTCAGATTGCAAAAATGAAGAGGAAATTAATGCAAGGAAAAAGAGAGAAAAAAAAAAAAGACCAATGTATCTGGAATATTCAGTTATTAAGGGCTTGGCCCTATGAGATACTCAGCAGGTTTTTCAAGGCAAGAAAAAAATCTGAGTTTACTGTGATTTTAGTGGCCTAAGTCTAAACCTCTTCACAGTAGTAATAGTGCTGAAAAACACCACCACCAGGTTAAAGAGCATATTTCATTATATTCTATGAACAGCAAGGAAAATGTAGGAAAAATACAAATGAAATTGTTCCTTGCCACACACCACTAATGTATCTGTTTTCAAACTGCAGATAGTTCAGGGTGCTCAGCAAAGCACACAACAAGTTCAAGAGAATTTTAACCCACTGTTCCCAATTATTATATTGAAAAAAGGGCCAGTAAGCGATAGTCCCTCTTAGGCTTCTTTTCAAGAAATGTTTGCTTTATTGCCATTATAAAATGGTACTTCTGAGCTCTAACAGTTTCTTTTTAGAAATTAGATTTGTGTACTTCTTAAGAAACCAAGATGAAACACATGAAATTTTAATATTACATGCAAAGTTTCAGAAGGAGATAGGACCAAACTTAATCCCTCTAAGATTAAAGATCTGCCTGAGCCTCTGTCAGTGAACATCTATAACACACTACAAAGATGAGGAGGCTGCTCATTTCCCATTAAAAAAATTTTATATATGTATGCATAGAATATAATGTGCCTATTTTTCTTATTAAGAAACAAATGTAGTAGATTTTTACTGCCCACTTGTACTGATCTCTGGATGTCATAAAATACTTTGTTGGGCACAGCTTTGGAAAAATTAGTGGCTTGGCAGGTGCCAGCCAAATGGTTTTGCAATCCTCACAAACTACATCTCAGTAAAACACTTGTGAGAGAAGCAGCTCCTCAGCCACCAGTGCTGGTTGGCCAGGTTTGCAAAAAATGAAAGTTATTTTCAAAATAAGTATCAAAAATTAAGTGTTGAAATAGTGAGAAAACACAGGAGTGGCATTATTCTTGCTGGTGCTGGAGCAATGCCCCTCCAGTGCTGCAGAATGACATTTTGAGAGCAAAGTTACAACCAGCAGCAGGAGAAATGTTTGCAAGTGGGACAGCAGCACTGAAAAATGAAATTGTGTAACACAGGTAAGGAGAGGAACGAGCTTCAAGAGAAGACAGGAAGCAAGGACTGAGCTCTGAGCTGTGACAGGTGTGACACCAAGGGATCTGGCACCACGAGAGATTTCTGCTGAACTTGTGGGTGTGTCTGTCCTGTTTGCCTGCAGGGCTCAAATGGTCCTCACTCAAACTCAATCCCAGGTCCTGCACTCCTTGTTAACAGAAAGAAATGCTCATAACTGAGAGCAGTCAGGAGCACACTCAAAAGTTCTGAGGTTACTGCCAACCTAATTTGAGTAGCCCTGAAGCAGTTTGTGGCCCTGGGCTCTGAAGGACAGCTGGCATGGGAAGGGAGCTCAGCAGAAGCTCAAGAGCTTTCTCACAGCACTGGTGATGCCTTCTGCACACAGTGTGAGCTGGGCTTAGAGGAGAGCACATGGAAAATCTTCAGAACCACATCATTACACACGTATCTACACAGATAACAGGGGTACACTCCACAGAACACACAAAGCCCTGTGGAAAAGGCAGCGTGCTGCATGCCAGAGCAGACTCTGCTGGAGTTGAAAATGTTCCTCTATTTAGCTTCCACCTCCCTGCTCCCATTCAGCAAACTCTGTTCTCTTAAAACATCAGGGAATGTGATGTTCTCTTAAAATGTTCTCTGAAAACATCAGTGTGCAGGGCATGAGACAACAACAGGCAAACCCCACAGATGCACTGTCCACACGTGATGGAAGCTCAAGCACCTTGCCAGAGCTCCTTGCCAACACAATTAAATTGTGCCATTACAGACTCTTCAGACAAAGTTTCTAATAAAGCATTTCCCACCTTGCTTCCTGCCAATTCAGAAATGCAAGTCCACATTCATATATGCTCTGTGGCACAGCACACAACTTTTCATTCTCTTGTTTTGATTTTTTTTTCAGTGATGCTGCTGCTTAAGGCAAGTGTTGGAATGACCAAGCATAACTCCAACATCTGTTCTCTGAAAGGAGGGGAAAACAAAACAAAAGAATAAACCATGCTCTTGTATTCCATCCCTTTATATTCCTCAGATTAAAAAAAAAAAAACAGGAATCCTTCTTGCTATTGAGGGCAGCACTATCTCTTCCTTTAGTCAAAAATCCAATCAACAGAAAACCAAACTCCTAAAGCCTGATGGACACCTTTGTTGCTTCTTGCCAAAGACTTACTGCACAGGTATAGAGGTGTAAGAGCTGCTGAAGCTGATCACATCACACCTTTTGCCTGTATACCATAAAAATCACAGGGCTGAAAAGCTTAGAAATTGGGCAGCAGTCTGCTCAGACACAGTGACTCTCAGAGATCAAGCAGTGGCAATGCTTGTCCTCAAAGCCATTGATCCAAACCTGCTTTTTCAGAACCTCTGCTGTGTGTCTGGTACCTGCCCAAGCTTCCCTAAACCTCCCACACCTCTCTGCTCATGGAAACCAAAAGTTGGATGTGGGCTAGTCCAACCCAGAAAACAACCTGTCTGAGGCTGCACCCTACAAATTAATTGAATGACTTTAATTAGATTTGTGCACTCTCACTAGAGCCATGGCAGAAAGGCTGATGCCAGAAAAGGCTTGAAGGCAAATGGAGAATCTTGGCCAGTGAGCTAAGGCACCTTCCAGTGTCCTCCTTATGCCTTCCTTTTCTAGCAGGATGCACTGGATACAGCACATAAACCCAAGCAGTGTTGCCAGAAAAGGATTAATAGGATTAATACCAAAAGGATTAATACCAAAAACTCTGTCTTGTTGTCACTGAAACCAACTGTGCTGAGCCACAAGTCTGCATGGACAGCCCAATCTTTCTTTCTGTCAGACATGAGTCCTTTTTTGTCCACTCCAGATTGGATCAATAACACAAAACATCTTCAGTGTGACACCTTATCCCCATTTCAGCTCTGAGCTCTCCCACTGCCACGGGAGCTCCAAGGAGACAGCTGCAAATGAAGACCTTTAGTTAGTGTACCTCTCCTGAGACTGTTACCCATGACTGAATTTCATTACTAAAGTGCTGAAACTAAATCCAGCCTTCTTTCAGAAGTGGCTCAGAATCCTGTGACAGGTTCACTTAATTCCGTGGCTTTCAGAATGAATTCCATCTTTCTCAGATTGAGAGTTAGTGAGTCCTGGCATCTACAATTCTTTTTTTTCCCTCATGTAGAGGAACAGACATAAAGAGGTAAGTAAGGGATGGTGGCATCAAATGGTTAAAAGGAAAAAAAAAAAAAGAATTGAAAAATTGTAATTGCTCCTGTGTGGGATAAAGAGAGTTAATGCACAGAGGATGGAGCCATACCCCAAACAGCTCCTTCTTGAGACATTTCCCTTCTCCCAAGCAAAGAGAACTCTGATAAGCTATAGGAGGAATCAAAACTACAAAACTACACAAATGTTGAGAAAGCTGAACTCTGTATTTAAAGCCCAGATCCATGTTTATTTCTGGTACTAGCACTGTGTCTCCTTCTGCCTTCAAACACGTGTGGGAAAACTGCTCCTGTCTCCTGGGCTAACTTACAATTTGCTGTCTTTATAAAAACTTCTTCAGAGCTGTACAGTGCCATTAAAAAGGAGAGGAAGAACAAGAACACCCAGTACCTGCCCAAGGTACTGAAGTGATGGCCACTGTGACTGTGTCCAAAAGTCTCATTTTAAAGGCCAGGTTTCTCCTACATTCCATACTGTGTGCCTTTGAAACAACTTTTCTAACCTGAATAACTGGAACATTTTTGGTCCTTGTGTCCAAGGAGCACTTGGATGTAAGTTTGGATGGTCCTTGAATCACAGAACTGCAGGGAGATGATTCATGGATGTCAGGATCACAGTTTGGACACTGTTCTAAATGTTTCAAGAGCAGTGACACACTCTGTACCTGTGTTCCATTCTACCACCACTCCTCTATTTCCAAAGAGCAGAGGAGCACTCTGGCATGCCACAGAGGCTACCTGGAGAAATCAGAAACCATCAGTGGAAGTGTTAGAACATCACAAATGACCTGGCCACTTGCATAGCTCAGTTCTTCCATTTCATTCTATCTTGCTCAAGTAAGGCTTCAAAAGAAATAGGGGTCTGCCTGGTGCCATGTGGATAGTCACATTTTAGAGAGAACATGTTACCCAACAGCAGCACTGAAAATACTGCCCAGGAGGGTGTGAGCTTTTAGCACATTGAGCATTGATCCTGTGACCCTGGGGGTGACAGCTCCAGGTATCTCCTTACCTGACCTCAAAGCACTGGTCCCAGCTCCATCTCTAACCAGGCAGAGCACTTAAAACAACCATCTGCATGCTAACTCTCCTCCTGCCCCTCTTGGGATGCCATCAGCTGGGCGCAGAACAGAGTGAAGAATGAATTGCTCAAAACTTGCCTGCAGCTTTTCCATACAGGCCTGGAGGTGTGATTTAAAAGCCAGGCTTAGAAGCACGTGAACTTTTTTAGAGAGCTTAGAGGGAGCTTAAACAACCATGCCTTTGTTTCAACTTGCATCATCAAGCAGAATGGAAAATAAAAAAGGATTATGTGACATGCAGGATAGTCCCAGTTAAATGACTTGTAACTAGGAAAGGGGAAGAAAAGCCAATAACCAGAATGAATCAGTATAACCAGCTCCTCCTCTGAGCTCCCTCACTGCTATAAACAGCTGCTTAACTATTTTCTGGAGCAAGAGGCCAGTATTCTTAATTAAAAATAAGGTTCTGAGTTCCTGCTCACACCCAGCGAGTGGATTTGTTGGAAGGAAGGGCTGTTTGTGCTTTATCCTGTTAACGCCCAGTGTTTCCCCCACCTATTCTCTCCTCACTGACCACAGAGACCACTTCACATGAAAAAGAGTTTTTCTCACAACAGGAATATTCCAGCAGGATGCAGGATCCACTAAATCCTGAAGCATCCAAGAATTTTATAACTGGCACCTTTGGAATTTGCCAGCACTGGTTCCTATCTATACTGTTTTGGGTGGTTTTTGCACATATTACATGATGATTTTCAGACTAATTCAGCATGTCATGGTTCATACAGATAGAGCATCCAGCTTTAGTTTAATGCATCTATTTTAAATACCAAAAACCATCTACGTGGTTTAGTTACCAAACATCCCAACATGATGTTTGTTATCTAAAACACGATGTTTTAGTCATCTATTTTTAAACCATCTACGTGGTTTAGTTACCAAACATCCCAACATGATGTTTGTTATCTAAAACACGATGTTTTAGTCATCTATTTTTAAACCATCTACGTGGTTTAGTTACCAAACATCCCAACATGATGTTTGTTATCTAAAACACGATGTTTTAGTCATCTATTTTTAAACCATCTACGTGGTTTAGTTACCAAACATCCCAATATGAGCACAGATTCCCATGAAAAGGAGTGAAGTGCCACATAAATTTCTTGGTGTGCAAGTAATTCTACTTATTTCCATAAGAGAAAACTGTTCTCAGATCCTTCCTGCACTAGGCAAGAGTCTCTAAATCTCACTTACCCACAATAGTAGAGTTGACAAATATAACTGGTTTTTTGCTGTCATGAGCAGTTATTTCCAGATTTGGGATTGGCTGGGCTTCAATCCAGAAAACAAACTTTTCATGACAATCCCCAAATAACTTCAGCAATTCAAAAGAATCAGGAAATATCCTAATTAGGAAAGGAGTCGATTCATCCTGCCCTGAAGTATTTGGCAGACCAAGCATCTCCAGAACGTTCAAAGAATCCATCCTTCAATTTCTGTGAGGTTTCCAGCCGAGTGATACCCTGACAGGCAGTGCTTCATCATGGCTAACCACGACCCATGAGCAGGCAGGACAGACTGTTGATCATCCAGCACATTTTACAAATTGCAGCTGCACCCCTCCTGCTGTGATTTATATTGTCATTACAGGCCAACTACACCTCTAGTGTTAAGTCATCCCCCTCCAACACCAGCTAGAGCACAAGAAGAAAATGCTCTCCCCAAGAAGGCATTCTGACTGAAAGCCTTAGGGGAAAGTTATTTCCAAATGGAAGCAGTCATACTGTGGACAATCTGCAGAAAGATTTACTTCTGTATTTGTTTCAAGATGTTTAGAAAACTGATTTAGAAGATCTTTACTCCTAGTGTCTGCCTGAATGACAGGCAATCTCATGGTTACCTCAGTAACCAGGTTACACAGTCCAATGCAAGCTCCCTCCCTCAGCAGATCCCGAAATTCCATCATGCCGTACAAGACTGCTCGTGGCAAGGCACAACCCACTGCTCTAAGCACATGGATGAGCACTCAACAAACACATATTGTCATAGATTTGGTGTCCTGGCACATGCCATGGTGAGCAATCGAGCCTTTGCCTCTGTTTCTGCATTTATAACAAGTACAAATAATATCCCATTCAGAATGGCACTGTAGAGGAATCTGAAGAAACTGAGTATGCCCACATTCACATCCTGTGAATACTGTTCTCAAGAACAACAGCCCTTCCACAGCTTTGCCAGGTAATGGCTTTTCATCTGTGGTAAACTAAGACTGGCATACAAATATTTCCCCATTTCTTGTGCAGGCAACGTATTTCAAACGAGCTCCAAGGTGACACCAGTTACAGACAATAAAAAATAACTATTGTTGAAGTACTTCAGGCCAGATGGCAAGGAGCAGTTTCCCTGAGTATGAAAATCAGGCAAAGTTCTCTGCTGCCTTTCAGAGATGATACCTGGGCTATTCCCAAATACAGACTCACAGGTATGGCAAGATTTTCCCTTCTTGTGCAACAAAGGAGTTTGCTGGGGGTGCTGCTTCCTTCTCACACCTGTGCTGTGCTGGCTCAGTCACAGGGGAGATGCTCCTGAACAGCTGTGGGGACAGAGGGTGGGAGCAGTGCCTGGCTCCCCCAGATGAGAGGAGCATCCCCTGCACTTGTGAACACAAAACCTGTGCTGAACATGCCCAGCAGCCCCTCACATGCAGGGATCACCTCAGAGCTTAGCACCATGAAAGCTGGCTGTCCAAACAGTGTGCAGAACCCAGCTTTGGCTTTATCAAACAAACCTGAGACTTGCCTGGGCAAGCTGGGACAGACAGCCGGGCTAAGAACAGTCTCTGCTCACTTCCTGAAGAACAAATTAATGTGGGCAGGCATCCAGCTTCTGTAATGCCCAGCTTCCACAGCCCTGGCTGTGGAAAAGGGATGGACAATTTCCTGTTTGCTTTCCAGCCAGTGGAATCCTATTAAGCACAAGTGTTTCCATCAGCCCATTTCAAACGTTCAGACAAAACAATTGCATTGCTCCTGCTGACAGCTCCTGTTACAGGCGCTGTGGAAACACTTCAGCCAAGCAGGGGAATATTTCTTGCAGGTTAACACCTAGATAGAGCTGCTGTGGCATAAGCAGAGTCCAGAAAAACCTTCAGTAATGTTTCTGAGACGGAGATGTCCAAGTGACATCCTGTGCCCCCTACACCACTGATCACGCAGGAACCTGCTTCCCAAACTGAAGACCTGAAGCTCCTTCCCAAAGTTATGTGGAAAACTTCTGTATCACAGCCACCACAAGTTCACTCATTTCCAGGCACTAATCCTGATTTTTGATTGCATTTTCAGGGAAAGACACCTCTCTTTTTCATGCACTGCTGTTCAGCGCAGCTGCTACAAGCAGCATGTCACAGCATGGCAAACCTTCAGACTAGCTGAAGGCAAATCCACGACCTCTTCAGTCATCTCGAGGCAGCTAACACTAAGAAAAAAAAGCTGGAAAGTTACACAGAACTTGCCAAATTATTCTGCTGAGGAGCTGCCTAAATCAGAATTATAAATACATTCTTTGCAGATAGCAGCTAAAAGATCTAAATATGTTTTAGAAGTGAGGGAGGACAAATGTCTTTTAAATTCTCTAAGCTAGCTGTCTCACAAACTGTATTGATACACAATAGACTTTTCAAGTACTTTTCTTGCATGCTGTAGTCCAATATTATTTCTTTAAAGAATTGCACACAGTTTTGGCAGCAAATCCCAAGGCAAAGAAATTAGGTGGAAAGAAAGGCAGGAAATTGAAACAATGTTTTCACTAAGATCAAAGACTATGGCTATTTAAAAAAAAAAAGAAGCTTTATTGGAAACTAACAAACCATCTACAACCTGAAAATCCCAGTCAACACAAGTTATCTATGATTCCTTCTTATTCCCTTATTATCTCTTTTTGTTTTTCTTGTATCCCAAACCTCAGATGCTCCTTTTACACCCAAAAGTTAACTACAGCTCCTCCTGCCACTGAATAACTCCCTGAAAACTCCTTTTTAGTGGGAGTCACATTAGTCCTCATGACATACAATCAAACCAGAGTTCATACAATTCAGACAATTGTGGCAGCTGTTTTTCAGTCCCTTCTTGGCACATCCAAGTCACACACAGGAGATCACCTATAGCCAGCCCTGTGTTAACAGAAACAGTCAACGACAGGGTTATTTTTAAAATTCAAACTCATGTATCATTCAGTGATTTCCGTGTCACCATTTCAATATTTGGAGTGTCATTTTTTCTTAAAAACAGAAAATGAAGCTCATATAAACTGCTGGCACACTGTCTGCCTGGAGCCTGAGTGAATTCTGAACAGTCAGGGTTGAAAACTGGGAACTGTGAAGTGGAACTGCAGAAAACAGCAACTGGCTACTTTTGAGTTTCTGTAAGGTACATGTTTGCTATGTATGACTGGCTCCATAAACAGGTGTCAGCTTCATCCAATTTAGTCAAAGTCATGAAAACAACCCCTTCTGAGCAGTGTTAGAAGGCAGTAGCATCTCACCAAAAATATTTAATGTGTATTGACTGCATTAAATTTGACTGTTCAGATTAACAGCTGTCTCTGATGTTGGCACAGTTATATTTTGTAGGGCAAAAACTTTCTGACCTATTACAAAAGGGGCTCTTCAAAAATCAGAACAAAAGAGCCCCCCCAGTAAAAATCTGGTAAGTTATGAGAGTGAGAAGGGTTAGGCAGTAAGAATCTCTAAAGGGAAAGAAGAATTAATTTATCAAGCTCAGAAACATAGATTGAAACAAACAAGGTACAAGATGATGACAACCTGAAAGAAAGTATTAGTTCAGGGAATGGAAAATAAAATTGCTCGGATATTATAAAGAAATAACACATTGCTCAGAAAAAGCCCATTTGCAAAGTACAAGAAAAAGAGCAGGATTAAATGCTGGGCCCAAATAATGGCTTTAATAATGAAGGGCAATATTGAGCCATTAGCATTCAGTCTAATATTACATTTCAAAATCAAAGCCACCGGTAGCAGCAGCCAGAGACATGATATGTGTAACACAATCTGGTTGTTAAAAATACAGGACCTCACCACACTGCCTTTGGCCAGGTCTGAGGCTCCACTGGAGTCAGGCTAGGTACACATAGAAAGATGGTGTCACTTTTAAACACATTTGTGAACACAGCCAAATAAACCAAAGAAAACTTCAGTGGGGAAAAAAATACTTCAGATGATTTATTTTGGATATGGTGCAAATAATAACACCAGCCAGAGGAGTACAGCCAATGAGGGAATCTTCTCTCAGGTGCTCAGAAGAAGAAGTTCCAGTTTTGCCCTCCTAGAGGAGATGCCAAGGCATTTCCTTACCTGAAAGGGCTCCTTTTGCATTTGTGTATCTCTTTTCTGTGCAGTACACCACGGATGAAGTATTCCCCTTAATGGGGGATTTAATCTAAATGACCCCTACTGCACTCGCTTCAGCAGCCAGAATAAATCTGTTCCATCTTCCTCCTCGCACAGCTACCCCCATCACATCTGTCTTTTCTCTTTCAAAGGCCTAAAAAAAGGCACAGGTGGCAAGAGAAAGAGGCAGAGAACAGAAGAAGGTAATCCTGTCTTTTGTGATTTAAGCCATGTTAACAGAAGGGATGGTTTACTGCTTATGGTTATACTCAGGGATTCCTGTTCTGCTTGTACTTTTGTCTATCTCCACCAGGAAAGCAAAACCTGTCAGGAAACTGGTGAGTCAGCATGCTGCTGCTGTTTGTCTTAGCTGTGAGGCATTGATTTTTCCCCTGATGCTTTGATTCAGGGTCACAGGTATCCGAACTAAAATCTTTACTGAGAGCAAGGGGGTCATGGCAGCAAGAGCTGTTAGTTTAAACAAAAAAAGTCAATTCTGTTTTTACAGTATTTGCTTGGATGTTTAAATTTTCTGAGACAGTTGAGAGGAAAAAATACAAGCCACGCTTTTTCTATTAAAAAAAAAAAAAAGAATGTCCAGTGCAATGCTTTTCAAAAAATCTTCCAAAAGTTGCTGAATATTTCACTGTTATCAGGTATNGGAAAAAATACAAGCCACTCTTTTTCTATTAAAAAAAAAAAAAAGAATGACCAGTGCAATGCTTTTCAAAAAATCTTCCAAAAGTTGCTGAATATTTCACTGTTATCAGGTATCTTATATGTGTGTATAATTAACACTAGAACCAAGGCTAAAATGTAGAGTAACTTCAATATATGGAAGAAGCAGCACTTTAAAATCTTTAGCACTTGTCCAGAAACAAGGTCCCTTTCAATATATCTGAAATTAGTGCAAAGCCACCATGCATTTTCAAACTCTTAAGTGATGCTATTTGGCAGAAAAATCTCAAATAATCTTGCTAGTACTTCAAGGTTAACATTAAGCAAAAGGAAATTTGGGCTGTTTTAAAAACAAAAATGCAAAGGCTGCTCAGGAAGCTCTGAGGTTCCACCCCATGTAGAACAGCTCCACAAAAGTGATCAGAGGATTTCAATCTGCAGTGAGGTGTAATCAAAGAATCTCTGCTTAATAGGATGGAGATTAGTTATGAAATAAAACACAGAGTCAGACCATAAAATGTTAATTGCAAATAACTGTTTTCTTGTTTAAATTGGCAGGAAATTCTGAAATAATTCCTCTAGAAAAACACAGGTGAGCTACTGTGTAGAATTTACCACTAAAAGGCTGGGAGGAAGGCAAAAACAGAGCCAAGCAGCAACAAGTGAAGTGACCCAAAGTGACTGGGCAGGAAAGTCTGTACACTAACATGAAAGTCTGAGATTTATGGCCAAAGCCAGCTTTAACACAGACCCCTGAAGAGCCTTTAGGTTGAAATGAAGGCACAGACCTGAAGTCTGAAATTAATATAACACCAGGTGCTATTTACTATAAAATTTTAAGAGGCTTTGAGATGCACAGGTGAAAGAATGATATAATTAGTACTGCTAAGATATAATTAGTACTGCTAAAAAGTTCAGGTTACAGCTAAAGGTGGATAACAGGACCTTCTTAACCCTTTCTGGATGTACCACTGAAACAAAGATGCCCCAGAATATCTCATATCCTTAGCCTTATTCAGCAGTTTGTAGGGATGAAACACAGCCTGTGTTGGTTTTCTTAGTTTTTATAGGGATGGGGTAACTGAGAGGCATTTTAAAAGGTTTTATTCTACTATCAGTCTTGATGAAGACTGAGACATAAGAGATGTAAAATTCAATGCCACACTATCAGAACCTAACTTCTTGGTTACAATACTTTATAGATGTTTTTCAGCTTATTAGCTTTTGCTACACAATATTACTATTACTTTACAAATCCATTTCTCACAATCCAGAATAGTGTCTTGTACTTCTGTACTACTAAGCACAGAAATGACACAGATTGACACCATTCAATAAACGTAGAAATTCAACTAAATGTAGAAGTTTAACTAAACCCTATTAAGCATACATTGTGCTTTTCATCTGATGAGCTCCCCCTGCATGGACCTTTCCTGAAAACCCTTTTCCCAGCCCCAAGAGATGCCAGGCTCCAGCAGGCACGCACAGGGAAATAGCTCCTCCTTTGGCAGTAACACACAGCGCTGTGTGAAGCATCCTCTTCAGCTCTCACACCTGACATGCTACAGTGCAGGGGTGTTGGTGCCTTTGTGACAATCATCTCCAAAGGACTCTTCAGAGACATTCTCAAGTCTGCATTTCCTGCAGAGTACCCTGTGACGGAAACAGAAGGGGGAACAGAACTACATCAAACAGTGATTACAGAAGCTCTGTCGCCTCAAGTGGGTGTATTTTCCTCATCATTCTATTTCAATTCCTTTACAACAAGCAGACGGTGGTTTTTTGCTTGTTTGTTTGCTTTTAAGGTCAACCATCATTGGCAAAACAAGCAAATTTCTAATGGGCTACTTCAGCTCTGTGTTCTTCCTGTACTTTGTTTATTCTCCAAACACAGTAACATCTCACTTTATGAAGGTCTTTGCTTCTCATGTATAAGTATCATTCCCCTCTGTCCACATCAAGCAAAATTTCATCAAAAAATCTTGACTTGGTAGCTATCACAATTGTGAATATTAGGAATTAAAGACCATGCTTCATCTTTGCTTGACAAAGCACAATTTCAGTCAACAACAGAAAATTCCTCTCTCTTCTAGTACTTTGTGGAAATACAAGCATAAACAAAGCTTTGTGGAGTTAGAGTATGTCACTCTGGCTTTCTAAAGCAAGCACAATCCCAAGTGTTCACTGACAAAATATCACCTATTTAAAACATTACTACCACAAATTTGGCAATATTGCTTCCAGATAGTTGGAAGTTTAAAATAAAGAGACATAAACCAGAGGTTTTGGTTCTTTGACTGGCTGAAGGCAATTGTCCATGCTGCTTTCCCACTTCCCAAGATTTACAAAAGGTATATCTATAAAAGACAGGAGGATGTGGAGTAGGGAGACTTTAAATGGATGTCATACATTTTATAAGACAGGTATTGCTAAGCAAATTTAAAATCAGGTGTGTTCTCTCATTACAGTCACCCTTTGCTTCCGGGTCAAAGTCACTAGAAGAGCACAGCCACAACCCCTCTCGATTAGCTTTATCTTGATTTTTCTGGAGCTCTGCTATTCCTTGCTGTGAGTAACATCTGGGGTAGGAACATCCTGGCAGGGAGTCATCAAGGACTCTGGAGCCAGCCAGAAGTGTGGGCACTGTGGACAAACATGACTCAGGTAAGGTACACCAACCTCTATGAAATGAACTCACAAGGAAGTTTTCTTAAATAACTCCAGCCCTGCATGTCCTGAACTACTTCCCAGTGAAGGGGTCCCAGGTGAGACTCCTCCAGTTTCTACAACAGGCAGCCAAAAAGCTTCTGCTTGACTGCTGGACAAGCCCATGAAGCCTAACCCCACAAATCAAGGAGGGAAGGGGCCACCAGAGGAGGCTGATCTTTTCCTTCTTCCTAGAAGGAGCAGAGGCCCAGGGAGAGGGCAGCATGGCAATGATCTCCAGCTGTAACTTCATCCTCCCTAGCAGTGCTTTCTGCAGGGGTAACACGACCTCGTCCAGCTCACGTTCTCATATCCAACTAGAGATATCCAACCCCAGCCTCCTGCAGGGAACAGTCCTCACCACACTCCCCAGTCACACCAGGTAATTCTGCAGCTGTTCTACCAGGCAACATCGAATTTTTCATGCTGTTTTTCACCTAAAGCCCCTACAGCACTAATTAAATCCAAATTCCTTCCATCACAGATTTCCTCCTCTGAAGCATGAAGTTGACACAATGACATTGCTGGAGATCATATTGGTTTGTTATTCCTTGGTGAGTGCTCTCCATCTCACACTGACAAACCAGGACCCTTCAGCAGAGCCCTGAAAACTGGGCTTGGCATTGCTGTGGCCAAGAAGTGTCACACAAAATGTTACAAACTCTAATAGCTAAGTAATTAACCTCAAAAATGTTGCCTGCACTACCACGGTGGAGCCCATCAGCTGGGCATCTACAAAGGACCAGTCCTTAATGACATCCTTATAATGGGAGAATCTAGCAAACCATCCAGTTCAGTTGTTAATAAAAGTCAAGCCAGCTCTTCTAAAGTAATTATTTCAGAATTGTTAAAAAAAAAAAAGGAATAAACAAGAAAAATGAGAAAAACAACAGAAAAAAAAAAAGGAAGAGGGGATTATCCAAGGGTTTACTCTGAATACTGTACACTTTTATTTGTAGAGCAGGAAATGATAACCAGAAAAAGGCAAAATCTGAGGTCTAGGCAAAGAGTGTTTGCAAACTTCTAAGCAAGAAAAACAAAATTACTATGTTATGATGCAACTTTTATTTAAAGATTAATGAAAACAGCCAAATGTCTCATTTTGAAAAATCAGGTCAGTAGAAATACACACACATCCTTTTGCTTTGTCAACAACAGCAAAAAAAACCCCAGTAAGAGTAATTAAACCTGGCATACCAGCCAAAAGTCTCAAGCTTAGATAAATACAGTACCTCAAACCTAAGGCAGCTGTTTGAAGACTTCCAATTTTTTGGTAACTGTGTCAAATGTAAAGATTTTCACTACAAAACTACCTGGCCCTTTAGAATTGTTTGGCTGTGAAAGACCAGCCTGGCTTTGTGGGTGAGCACAACCAGGTGCAGAAAGCTTCCTATCAGACTAGGAGGATTTAAAATACTCCACGTGCTAGAGGTTTGAGAAATGAACCAGGCTACTGAAAATAGCTTTATATTGATATTTCTCCACTGGTCTTTATGATAAACAAGTCTGAGTTGAACTGGTGAGTGGAAAAATATGCCCCTTGCTCCCGGCACACAGGTATTACTCAACACCCAACACATACAGATCCTAAAAGAATGACAAGCCCAAGCTTTTAAAAAGTGCTAATATTATAAAAATCATTTGGTAAAGCTTTTCATTCTCGAACAGTTGGTTTCTTGACAACGTGTTTCTGCAGCTCACAAGCACACAAATAATAAAAACCTCATCAAGAACAGATCCCTGCAATGGGACAGATATGTAACTAGAAGCTGTGAAAGTTCACACTTCAGAAAAATCAAGCTAACAAACTGCTGAGCCCTGTTAATTGTTTCTTTAAAAAAAAAAACCCAACCCAAAACATAAGCTGTAATTAGCTAATCAGAGAGATTCTTGACTGATCTGCATAACAGCAGGTTTTACTAACCTGCCATGGATTTCTTACATAAAAGTATGTGGATTACAATGTTTTTTTCTTTCTACACACATGAAACCTTGAGAAAAAATACTGAAATCAGAAGCATGCACACACTTCAGTTATTTTTGTCCACAGAAACCAAACTCCTATGACAGACTAGGACAGGAACCCATACAGAAAGCCAAGGCTAAGCTCATGTCTTGAGGCAGCTCATTAAAAAAATAATAAATTAAGAAAACCTACACAGTGCTAAGAAGTGCATGTGTGTGAGCTGGGGGGAGCACAGAGCCAGCAATGCTCAACCAACACTCCACCAGCTCCATGGGTTCTCCCCAGCAACAGGGAGCTTCCAGAAATGCAGTTTTAAAGGAGCTGTGTGCCTTGAATCCTTTCCACGTGAATAATGCAGCTCCAGGAAAACGCCAGCTTCCATGCTCTTGTTTTCACCAGGCAGCAGAAACCAGCAGGACAGCAACAAAGCCTGGGATGTCTGGGGTTTATTCAGGGTTTTTTTTGGGAACAGGCAGGAGGGGAAACACACAGAATTCCTTTGGGGTAATACATTTTGTTTTATGGCTTCTGCAGCACATTAGAGTCAAGTTCAGGGATGAAGTGTCCTCCAAGTACAAGTTCAGAACACCCAGGGCTGTGCTCCTCTGTTGGGAGCAAACAAGGCACTAGTGGGTCAGTTCTTTTTCTAATTCTGGAAGTGAAATTAAAGAAATGACTGTGGTATTTTTTCTTTTCAGAATCAACTGAAGAGATTTGATCTCTGAAGTTTTCAGTGAAACAAATTGGAGGGAGCAGTTCACAGTTTCTGCTTGCACCATCAGCATGGTGACTCAAGGCACGCATCCTGATTTTGCTTCTTTTTAAAAAAAGTCTTTTGCAACCGTTATTTATGCCCAACAGCACAAGGAATAATGAGGCCTCCATTCCCCAAATCTTGGAATTTGCCCTCTACTAAAGCCACGAGAGAACTGCAGCTAAGTGACTTAATTAATAAGCACAGCCAACTTCGGAGTTCCTTGGAGTCCCAAGTTTTATAACCCCCGGACAAATCAATCTTTCTTTCACTGGCTGTGTATAAAACACAACATTTGCTTCAAGAAGTCCAGAAGCCTTTTGAATACAAAACAGGAAAGTCACCAGGAGGGGGTGGGAAGGGGTGAAAACCAGTACTTTCTTGGAGTGCTGACCCATTAGAGCTAACACACCCATCCCTGACACTGCATCAATGCAGAAAAAAGAAAGAAAGAAAGAAAGAGAGGGAAAAAATGCAGCCTTTGGCAATCTAGGGCTCCTAATCATTAAGTCTGACACAGAACAACTGAACAATGAAGAAAGTTGAATTGCATTGCAAATTTATGTTCCATGCCCAGGTTATGGAATGTAGTGCAATAGGGCACTGGGCAGCAACAAAACTGCATTCCTTACAGAGGGAGCAGCTTGAACCTCATGATTTGTGCATGTGGGCAATACTGAGTGACCTTCATGCTTTCCAGCATTCACCAGAAGGCAGATTTATTTGTAATCACAAGTCAGCTGTTTTGTTTTTGGGGACAAACACATATTTGGAAGAGCAAAGGTTTAAACTTTGTATTAAGCAGCGAATGCAGAAGCCCATACATTAGCTTTAAAAGCTGAATTTGAAGACTACACTCCAAAATCCAGATTGGATAACATTAGAATCTGAGAGAATGTTTGTTTGCTGCTTCTTTTTCTGTTTCCTTTGAGAGAAATATGTTCATAGTTCAGTTCCATTAGAAAACAGGAGCCTCTCTAGCATATACCTTATCTAAAAAGATGTCCCGTTTCAACATAAGCGATCCAACACTCACAACGGACAAATAAAGTGATAGTGCTCTTACTGTAATGGACATAACACAAGACTATGTGTACTTTAACAAAGAAAACCCATCACATTTTTATTTTAAACAAGCACTGCCTGTCTCTTACTTGAAATTTTCTTAGGCATGAAACAAACCATGTTTTGGATAAGGTGCCAACTGAACTGGACTGCAGCACAACAGATCCTAGGACAGTATTATTAAAATAGCCAGCAGCTGGTTGCACTAAAGCCATCCCCAGGATACAGTGATCAGTAAATTCTGGGTTTTGTTTAACAGACCAAGGTGATAAACCATAGATTATCTAAAGCTGCTGCATCATAGTCCTTGAACTCCTGGAAAAGAAGTTCTAACTTAGATTTAAAGGAAGTCGAGAGACAACATTGGGCACAACTATTTCTTGATATGCAGAGACATGAGGGCACGGGACAGGATTAATGATTTTTCCTGCACATCCAAAAATCAAGACAATTAAGAAGTATGTAGAAGCATGCAGCTCCTGATGTTCCAAAGCAAATGTCAAGGAAAATCTTATTTACAAGCATGTGAGATAAAACAATAGACTTGATTCTCAACTTCCTACGAGTTGCTGTAAGGAATTTAATTGCTACCTCACAACCTGACTTGCCCCTTTCTCAGGTACCTGTACAAAAAACCCATCTGCTGAATAGAAGAAAGTTGAATACTGAGCACGTAACAAATTTTCATACAAGACTGCCAACGGAAGCACACAAGGCTCTGAGACAATTCATAAACCCACACAGGTCTTTATATAAGGTTAATGGTTTGCTAGCCAAGTGCCAAGGTTCACAAAACGGGTAATTTTTGTTTCTTTTTTTAAATCAGGTTTGAACTTTGAGCATTTTTCTTAACCACACTTCACGAAAATCTCAGCAGCAACCTAGATGGGCAGAGGATATTTTACTCAGAGGTGTTCTCAAACACCTTATTAATAAGAGAGCGCAGGAAAGCCTCAAGGCTTCAGTTCTATACTTCAGTTTGCTGATGCTGGGTCAGGCGGCACGACAGCAGTCTGAGCATACTTGGATGACTAACACTGAAACGGGCTGAAAACAGCAGCAATCATGACAGAGACAATAAAGAACCCCAGCAATCGAACACAGCTCCAAGGGAAGAAATATCATTAAGAATTGCTTTTAAAAAACGCAGGGAAAACACAGTTATGATGCCCAAACATGCTTTCCTAAAGGCCACTTTTCATTAAAGGGATTATGTCTGATATTAATAACACACCTATAAATAAAGTATATGGCATAAGGAAATATTAGCATAAAATCTTGAATGAAACTTTAAGGCAAACAAAGTGTTGTAATAGAATGACTAATATGTCAAAGGAACACACATAGTGCTAAAAAATAGTGATAATTTAAAAAACTGTCTTGTGAAACGAAAGATAGCAGTATATTGAGCTAAAAGAATAAAATCTTTTGGAGATCTTAATATACACCGCTGTCTCTACTACCGTGCTTCAAACAGAAAATTCCTCTGAAGCTTATAATTCATGAAGAGACCAAGGCAGAGGAATGATGGGCTGACAGGGCAGAAATACACTGGGTGTTCCACACGGATGCACCGAGGGGTGCTTTGGGATGGCTCTCCCTCTCTCCTGGGGCACACAGGAAGGACACTCAAGGAACACGTACAAGGTAGCTGCTTTCCCCAAAAGTGATCACCTCAGGTCTCCCGTGGAGATCAACAGCAAGGAACATAGAAAGGGGGTTTAAGGAGTGTTTTCTGCAATGTGCAAAAAACTGTGTGCAGCCTGGGGGGAGTAAACCGAGGAGGGAAGCATGAGCACTGGTGGGCTCGTGTGCCTCTCCTCGGCTGCACTGGAGAACAATTTCAGCTGGAGGACAAGGGTTAGGGCAAAGCTGCTTACAAAGACAAGCTTGAGACTAAGGGTAGGGTATAAACGGTTCTTAAAAGGTGGCAAGTGATGTCTGAGGTAAAGGCTAAATGTTTAAAAGAGAGTAAACAGCACAAAGATGCACTCGGTAAAGGGTCCCTAGGGGCTGCTAGAGCAGACCACGGGCTTGAGGGTGCAGCGTGCGAGGTGCGTGGGAGGCAAAGAGCAGGAAATTTGCAGGAGGAAGGCGCAGGGCACAGCCTGGAGGACGGGAGGGGAGGACAGGTGAAGCAGCCGAGTGAAGGCTCGGGGCGGGTGGAGGCACAGCACGCCGGCAGCCCGCCGCAGCGCACGGCAGGGGGCTCGGCAGGGCAGGGGAAGGGCCGGGCAGGGCAGGCGGCCGGAGCCGGGGGCAGCGGGCGGGCAGGGCACGGCCGAGGGCCGGGGCACGGCCGAGGGCCGGCACCTACCTGGGCGTCTTGGCCGCGGCGCTCTCCCGGCGGTCCAGCACGCCNGCTGACAGGGCAGAAATACACTGGGTGTTCCACACGGATGCACCGAGGGGTGCTTTGGGATGGCTCTCCCTCTCTCCTGGGGCACACAGGAAGGACACTCAAGGAACACGTACAAGGTAGCTGCTTTCCCCAAAAGTGATCACCTCAGGTCTCCCGTGGAGATCAACAGCAAGGAACATAAAAAGGGGGTTTAAGGAGTGTTTTCTGCAATGTGCAAAAAACTGTGTGCAGCCTGGGGGGAGTAAACCGAGGAGGGAAGCATGAGCACTGGTGGGCTCGTGTGCCTCTCCTCGGCTGCACTGGAGAACAATTTCAGCTGGAGGACAAGGGTTAGGGCAAAGCTGCTTACAAAGACAAGCTTGAGACTAAGGGTAGGGTATAAACGGTTCTTAAAAGGTGGCAAGTGATGTCTGAGGTAAAGGCTAAATGTTTAAAAGAGAGAGTAAACAGCACAAAGATGCACTCGGTAAAGGGTCCATAGGGGCTGCTAGAGCAGACCACGGGCTTGAGGGTGCAGCGTGCGAGGTGCGTGGGAGGCAAAGAGCAGGAAATTTGCAGGAGGAAGGCGCAGGGCACAGCCTGGAGGACGGGAGGGGAGGACAGGTGAAGCAGCCGAGGGAAGGCTCGGGGCAGGTTGAGGCACAGCACGCCGGCAGCCCGCCGCAGCGCACGGCAGGGGGCTCGGCAGGGCAGGGGAAGGGACGGGCAGGGGAGGCGGCCGGAGCCGGGGGCAGCGGGCGGGCAGGGCACGGCCGAGGGCCGGGGCACGGCCGAGGGCCGGCACCTACCTGGGCGTCTTGGCCGCGGCGCTCTCCCGGCGGTCCAGCACGCCGGGCACGCAGTTGGTGAGCTCGGTCCAGTCGGCGTGCAGCCCGCAGCTCCAGCCCGTGGAGAAGCGCGAGAAGAGCCAGGTCTCCCTGCGGTTGGGCCGGTAGCAGGTGCACTTCTTCTGCCCGGGCCGGCAGTCGCACGGCACCTCCAGCCGCACGTTCTGCACCAGGTGGCGGCCGAAGGTGGTGCCGCCGGTCTTCTGGATGTGCAGAAAGACGATCACGTCCTCGCCCTTCATGTCGAACGCGAGCTCCCGCTCCAGCTCCCGCACGGGGAAGTAATACTTCTTCACGTAGTGCGGGTCCGGCGTGGGAAACAGGTCCAGCTCCTCCGAGTAGGAGCGGCCGCTGGGGGAACCCAGGCTCAGCCCCGGCCCCACGTACTGGTACAGGATAAGCATGAAGCACACCGAGACGGCCACGATCAGCAAGAACTTGCTGGTCCTCTCAACCATGGTCCTTCCCGCACGCTTCATGTGTCACCATCTCCCGGGGCTGCCGGCGCTGGGCAGACTGCGGCGGTGCCGGGGGGTGGGCGGCGGAGCTTCGGCGTCTGTGCCAGCCGCCTCCCCCC